>CAUYSK010021204.1:0-93863 GCA_963575035.1 Avahi laniger
TACCTCTTGAGGGCTCTCTTTGGGAATAGTTGTGTTTTGATTGATATCCAAAAATATCAATTCATTTTATTGATAAGCATTTACTGAGCAGTTCCTATGAGACTGGCCCTAAACTAGCTCTTAGAGATGCAGAAATAAAAACCACATCAGACCTGGTGCGGTGGCTCACACCTGTAATCCTGGCACTCTGGGAGGCCGAGGTGGGCAGCTTGTTTGAGCTCAGGAGTTCAAGACCAGCCTGAGCAAGAGCAAGACCCCGTCTCTACTAAAAAAATATAAAGAAATTATCTGGACAACTAAAAGTATATAGAAAAAATTAGCCGGGCATGGTGGCGCATACCTGTAGTCCCAGCTACTCGGGAGGCTGAGGCAGTAGGATTGCTTGAGCCCAGGAGTTTAAGGTTGCTGTGAGCTAGGCTAACGCCATGGCACTCACTCTAGCCAGGGCAACAGAGTGAGACTCTGTCACAAAAAAAAAAGCACATCACCCCTCTCAGGGAGAGAGCATAACATTATTGCCATTTTATTGTTTGGGTGCCTGGTTGTTAGACAACCAGCTGAGAGTAGAGTTTGGATGAAAATCAGCAGATGAGGCTCTGCAGAACTTGGAAGATGTTTAAGCTGTTGGATACAATCTATTCACATTATCTATTTGCATTTGCCCTGCATTTTCAAATTTCTTTCTCACTCAGTACATCTGTACCATCCCTTGTTCATTTGTAAGAGATCTAAAGTCCATTACGAGATTGTCATAGAGAAATACTTCTGACAGAGTCACTCTTGGTCTGTTTGTTATGACCCAGGCCACCTGTTCACATTGTGAAGAGTGAGCTGATACAGCATCTTCAACTAGCCATTCGCTGCCTAGGGAATCACTCCATTATCACTCGCTTTGCAAATTGTCCTCAATGTGTTTACCATACCATTTAAAAATAAATGCTCATAAAAGTGTCATTAGAAGGAATTCCAGAGTTTGAATGCTTTCAATGTCGGATAAAGCAGTGGTCCCCAAGGGACCAGGGACCGCTTTTATGGAACACAATTTTTCCATGGACTGAGGAAGGGGGGGGGATGGTTTCAGGATGATTCAAGCACATTATCGTGCACTTCATTTCTATTATTATTACATTGTAATATATAATGAAATAATTATATTAATGCAACTCATCATAATGCAGAATCTAATGGCACCGTTGATCTGACGGGAGGTGGAGCTCAGGTGGCGATGTGAGTGATGGGGAGTGGCTGTAAATACAGAGGAAGCTTTGCTCATTCACTGGCTGCTCACCTCCTGCAGTGTGGTCTGGTTCCTAACAGGCCATAGACTGATACCAGTCTGTGGCCCAGGAGGTGGAGACCACACGGATAAACGATTGCTTTGGCAACATAAGAGCAGTACATGCTAAGACTTAGGTCTTCCTGTGATAAGAGCAAGGAATGAAGGGCACATGGGACCCTGCAACTCTGCAGGAGAGAACCCTAAGCCAGGCTGACAGTTGGGAAATTCCCCGAGGACATCGGAGATCATGTTTGAAGGCTGAAGAGGAATAAATTAGGTGAAAAATGCAGATATGTGGGTGTATGGGATTCCTCATGGTGGGAGAGGGCAAAGTTGTTAGAAGATGATAATGTTGATATTTAAGAACATAGCCAATGCTGTACTAAACAACTTGTATGAATTGGGTCTTTTATTATAATACTTAACAATAGCTCTGTTAAGTATGAATTATTGTTATCACTATTTTCCAGATGAGGAAAGGGATCCCACAGCTCTCCCACCCAACCCCTAACCTACATACAAAGCCTAAATAAGTTGCTCAAAGTCACACAGCTAGAAGAGGCCAAGAGAGGATATCAATTGCAGGGTGTCTGACTGCAGAGGTCCTGTTCTTAATTGCTACATTACAGGGGTTTCTTAAAAAAAAATTGCCAGCATGCTGGGAGTTCGGGGAGCTGGGGGAAATGGTGTCTGACAAGGCTAGGAAAGCAGCTGGGAATCAGGCAATGGGGGCCTGGTAGGCCTGGGGAGAACTCGGCCATGCGAGGCTACTGAAGGGTTTTGGCAGGACCATGATGGGACTCGATTTATGTTTTAAGATCACTCTAGCCTCTGGGCTGAGGATTGATTGCAGTAGTCAAGACTTAAAGCAGGAAGACTGATTTAGGAGTCTACTGCAATAGTCCAGGCAAGAGCTAATGACCCACTGGACTAAAGTGTGGCAGTAAAAATAGACATAAATGGATGGATTTAAGAGATATTTAGGTATAAAATTGTCTGGATTTGGTGATTGATTATGGGGAGAAGGCAGAGGGTAGCATCATGGATAATACCCAGGAAACTGGCTTATGGAACTGGTTGGATACTGATACATCCATTGAGTTGGGAACACAGAAGGAGACCAGGCTGACGTATGGGCTTGGGTGGATAAGACGTTGGATTAAATCAGAGACATGGTGAGTTTAGTTTCCTCTGTGAGGTAACATTGGCTGTTTTAGGTATTTGTCTGGAACTCAGAGATTAGAGAGTTTAGATACCCATTTGGGTGCTATATTCGATTCTTAGGGCTCCATAACAAATTGCTACAAACTTGGCAGTTTAGAACAACGGAAACTTATTCTCTCACAGTTCTGGAGGCCAGCAGTCCAAAATGAAGGTGTCAGCAGAGATGGCTGGTTGATTTCCTCTGGAGGCTCTGAGAGAAAAACCATCCCACGCCTCTCTTCTAGATTCTCTTGCCTGCTGGTCACCCTTGGCGTTCCTTGACTTGGGGCTGCATAACTCTAATCTGCTGTCTTCACCCCAACATTCCTGCCTCTTGCGTGTGTCTATATCGTCTCTTTTTCTTTCTCTTATAAGAACACTCGTCATTGGATTTAGGTCCCGACCTGAACTTAGGATAATTTCATCTTGATATCTTTAACTTAATTACATCTACAAAGAGCCTATTTCCAAATAAGGTCCCATTGACAGGCACTAGTTAGAACCTAGACACGTCTTTTTGGTACCACTAGTCAATCTACTACAGGTGCTATCAATTTAGAGATGTCATTGAAACCCTAGAGCATTCATGTCATTTCCTCAAGAGAAAACAGAGAGGGAGAAGAAGAGAGGGACCAGAGCGGGGTCTGGAAGAGCTCCGTCACTTACTGGTTGGGTCGTGGTGGATGAGGCTACAAAGTAGAATGAGGAAAGAGGCAGGGATGGTAGAAGGAGCACCAGGAAGTGGAAGTCAAGAGAAAAATGCTTTTCAAAATGGAGGGAGGGAGCGACACAGATGATCGCCGAACATGTTTTAGGTACTTGCTTATAGCAATATTGATTACTAGCCCTTAATGTTGCTAATCTAGGGTTAATGTTACACATTTATTTTAGTTTTTCTCAATTGAACTTTAACCAGAACTCCAAGCAGAATGTTAACTTTATAGAAAGTTCAGTCGGACAAATACATATCTAATTGACAGAAATTTCCTTTATTTTCCTTTTTGGTGAAGAGAATCTGAATAGCTTATTACCTGAGTCTTCACAACCAAGACTTATTTTTTATATAGTAAATCAATTTATCCTTGAACCCTGGAGTGAACTAAAACATAGACCTGAATCTGGACTACACAGCTACATTTTAGAAACAACCCCTTTTTTGGTGCTTTTGTGGCAGAATATTACCAGGGAGAAGATAAATATATATATATTGTAGACTCAGAAAAAGACTTAGCAGTATGTTCCTTTTGAGATAGCACGTGGCACAGACATGCTTTGGCAAAAAGCTATCCCACTGTGTTTACCAAGTGAAATTTCTGGTTGCCTGGTGGATTAAAAGCTGCTTCCAGCTTTGTGCCTGGACTTTTCCTCTCTCCAGGTGTGTTGGTGCTTCCTGCTTTTCACACAAGTGTTCTCCTGGATGTGGAGGAACCAGATGAGGGTGTGAAGTACATTCTAGCTGGAGCAACAACAGGACCTGGGGTACCCATGGGTGAGCAGGAGACAAAAACCCTCTGATGGTGTCTTTGTAGGGAGCGACAAAGGAGAAACTGGGAGAGTTGAGTCAAATTTTGTGGGTCCTTAAGTACCAGGGCCTCCAGTGGAACAGTGGGATCTGTCCCAGAGCAAAACACTCCTTCCTCTCTTGCGGCTGTGATTCATCCTTGGTTTTCAGTGCAAGTACAGCAATAGGGCTGTACTCATGTGTGTTCCCTCTGGGCTAATTTGGGAGTTTCTCTGCATTGAGGTCAGATTTTCATAAATCAACCTGGAATTCCTGGGCTGCGACCTGGGAAGAGTAGTCCAGGTACAGAACAGCCAGGTCCGGGGTCTCCTGCTGCTACAGGGACATGGCAACATTTGGTGTGGCCTGGATCAAATAGGCCACAAGGGCGGAGTCCCCTGGAAGCTGCTCACTGGAGACCAGAGGGCTCATGTTTCTCTTCTGTGTATTTTCTATCCCCTTCTTTCAGCCCAGAGAAGCTCTGGAGAGATGCGTTCCTCCTGTTTTTATTGCGTTCCTCTGGTTTGGGGAGTGAAGGGGAAGGCGGAACGGGAAGGGGCTGCCGATGAGATGGGCTCCAAGGCCAGGATTTATAAGAACATCCTCCCAGCGGAGGACGTCCGCATGAGGTGGAGGGATGGTTTCAATTCCGCTCTGGCAAGCCCGCGTTGCCAACACGTAGTTCTCTTTCAAGTCTCACACTGATTGGAGTTTGTAGACAACGTTGTACTTTGGGTCTCTGCCAGCTGTCCTGAAGAAACAACTCCCCTTGGCTTCGCGTTTTCTGTCTCACCCTCGCTGCCCCCAACCAAAGTTAGAGAAGAGGAATAATTGTTTTTTGTTTTTGTTTTTAAAGCAAATACTGTTCCTAAGTAAACCCAAGAAGGATGTATGCAACTGTGCATTTTGGGACCGATGTCGTCTTTTCACGTCCTTGTGACTAGCCTCCCTTTGATCACATGAAAACAGCATCCTTAGATTTGTACTAGGTCATCCTGGGACAGGTGACCACACAGGAACCTGGAAGGACAAGCATGAAGGCCTGGAGGAAAGCTTGTTCTTGGTTGGTTTGTTTGTTTCTCTGTCTTTTTAACCACTAATGCATCCTAGGTTTTTTGGGTACTTAACTTGCCACCACATTTTCTGATATATCAATGAAAGGAAAAAAATACATCTGTATAGCATCTCTCTTATTCTCCAAGATGTTCTTTGTTTCTTAAACATGTAACCAGCTCCTGCAGGATCTGATTTACCTGTCTGTGGTTGATCCAGACCACGGCCTTGCCTGTCTTCCCCCTCTTTATTTCACAGGGGTAGTTCCCTGGACTCCACCCAGCCCTTGCGAAAAGGGGCAGTGGATCTGCCTCTATGTCAGCACATTCTCAACCAGAAGCTGAATCTGCGTAGAAGGCAGGTCTGATCATGGAACCGATGAGCTTAAAGTAAGAGTTGGCAACTTGCTCTATAGAGGGTCAGACAGTAAATATTTTAGGCTTTGCAGGCTGTGTGGTCTCTGCTATACTTATTCAATGCTGCCTTTGTAGCATGAAAGGAGCCTCAGGTAATATGAAATGAACGGATGCGGCTGTGTCCCATATTTGTTTACCAATATAGACCAAGGGCCGGATTTGGCTAAGGGGCTGTAGTTTGTCAACCCCCTGCTTAAAACCCATTGGTGTCATGCCTGTGCTCTTAGACTGAAACGCAAACTCCTAACCAGCGAGCAAGGCCAGAGTTCTTCGGCCCCTGCCACACGCAGTGCATTTTCTGTGGCCTGGGTGATCCAGCCCAACCACGCTGACTTCTGTCCCTCAAACTTGCCTTGCTCTTTCCTGCCTTGGGGAATTCATACAAGCTGTTCCTTCTGTCTTAAACCATCTTCTAATACCCACTCTTCTCTTGCACGTATTTAAATCCAGCTTATCCTCTAGGTCTCAGTTTAATCTTTTTCCTCAAGGAAAACTCCCTTAATCTCTGTATAGGTGAAGATTCTTGACAGCAAATGACAGACATTGAACTTGATTAAACAGAGGGATTAAAAACAAATGCTATAACTGACAAATAGTTGACTGATAGAAACAAACTCTGGCTAAGGCAAAGGAGAATTGAGCTTAGGGATGACCAAAACCAGAGGTGTAATGAATTGCACAGTTCATGTGGGGTGTACTCATCCCATGGTAGACATTCAGAGATGTTTCCTAAATCTGGGGACCTCAACTGACTCGAACAGAGCTGAGAAACTGAAAGCAACAGGGCCTTTGGGTACCAAAAAGAATGGTAACAAACCTCTTGTATTAAAAAAAAATCTTTACAAATCCAATAAAGGGCTGATAACCAGAATCTACTTAGAACTCGGGAAAATCAACAAGAAAAAATCAAACGACCCTATCAAAAAGTGGGCAAAGGACATGAACAGAAACTTTTCAAAAGAAGACAGAATAATGGCGAGCAAAATATGAAAAAATGCTCAACATCTCTAATCATCAGGGAAATGCAAATTAAAACCACAATGAGATATCACTTATCTCCAGTGAGACTGGCCTTTATCAAAAAGTCCCAAAACAATAAATGTTGGTGTGGTTGCGGAGAGATAGGAACACTCATGCACTATTGGTGGGACTGCAAACTAGTGCAACCTCTGTGGAAAGCAATATGGAGATACTTTAAAGAGATACAAGTAGAATTACCATTTGATCCAGCAATCCCATTACTGGGCATCTACCCAAAAGAGCAAATGATATTGTATAAGAAAGATACCTGAATGTTTATAGCAGCACAATTCACAATTGCAAAGATGTGGAAACAACCCAAGTGTCCATCAATACATGAGTAGATTAACAAAATGTGGTATATGTATACCATGGAGAACTATTCAGCTTTAAGAAACAATGGTGATGTAGCATCTCTTGTATACTCCTGGATAGAGCTGGAACCCATTCTACTAAGTGAGGTATCCCAAGAATGGAAAGACAAGCACCACATGTACTCACCATCAAGTTGGTATTAACTGATCAACACATAAGTGCACATATAAGAATAACATCTATTGGATGTTGGGCAGGGGGGCGGGGGGAGGAGAGAGAAGGGGACGGGTATATGCATACACAAAGAGTGCAATGCGCACCACCCGAAGGATGGACATATTTGAAATTCGGACTTAGGGGCCGGGGGCAAGGACAACATACGTAACCTAAACATCTGTACCCCCATAATATGCTGAAATAAAAAAAAAATCTTTAATTGTAATTTAACTGTAATAGGTAATTTAATTACCCTGAATCAGAGCCTCTTTACTTTTAATTTAGAAACAGTCATAATGTATTGATTTATCAAGCCTTCCAATCTGTAGCAGATTAGAAACAGCTTAATTTTATTGTTTTATCAGGGTGAGGCGGAACAACCAGGAGTAGACATGATGATGCCAACTAGGCATCATAACTGGTGATAGTTAAATGACAAGGAAGGTAGAGAAGGAAGCTTCGAAGATGCAGAGGCGGTTGGGGCCATTTACTGGCAGAGAAGGAACTTCTGTTCTTCGGTGGATCCCAAGGGCATCAGTGCTTTGTAATAATGTCTCCTAGCACAATGTATGTAATGCCTTGTATATGCCAGGCCCTATTCTAAGCACTTTATGTGAATTATTTAACCTTGCAATAACTGTGTTCAGTGAATGCTACTATCATTGCCATTTTATAGATTGTATTATTATAGTTACTTATTACTGTGTCACCAAAACTTGCTGGCCCAAAACAACAAATACTTCTTTTCTTACCGTTTTTGTAAGCATTGTGGGTCAAACATTCAGGTGTGGCTTAGCTGGTCCCCAGGCTCACAGTCTCCCCTAAGTCTGTAATCAAGCTGTCAGCCAGGGCTACAGTCATCTCAGGGCTGGACTTGGGGGGAGTCACTTTCAAGCTAAGTTGCTTGGCTATTGGCGGGATTCAGTGCCTCACGGCTGTTGGACTTGGGGCCCTGGGCACCCCCATAGGGCAGCTTACAGCAGGGCGGCTTGCTTCGTCAGGGTGAGCAAGTGAGAAGAGCCAGAGACTGTTAGCGAGATGGGAGTTATAGTCTTTTGTAACTAATGTTGGAAATGATACCTGCTATGGTTCAAATGATGGTGTCCCCTCCAAAATTCATGTTGAAATTGAATCCCCAATGCAACAGTACTAAGAGACGTGGCCTTTGGGCAGTGACTAGTCATGAATGGGGTTAGCATCCTTATAAAAGGGCTCGAGGTTGAAGGGAGCCCTCTTTGCCCTTCTGTTCCTTCTGCCACTTGAAGTCACAGCATTCCTTCCCTCTGGAGGAGGCTGGAATAAGGTATCACCTTGAAAGTGGAGAAAGCAGCTCTCACAGACACCAGATTTGCCAGTGCCTTGATCTTGGACTTCTCAGTCTTCAGAACTGTGAGAAATAATTATCTATTATTTATAAATTATCCAGTGTGTGAAATTTTGTTACAGCAGCACAAACTGATTAAGACAACACCATATTGCTTTTGCTGTATTCCTTTCATTAGAAGTAAGTTGCTAGGGCCAGTCCACACTCAAGGGGAAGGGATGACCCAAGGGTATGAAATACCAGGAGACAGCAGCCACTGGGAACCATGTCAGCAGCTGCCTGCCACCTAGATGAAGAAACCGAGGCACCAAAAGGTCATGGACCTTGCCTGAGGTCACACAGTTAGTAAACCAGGGAACCTGGAAATTAGATCCAGAACCTGTGCTTTTGACCACCAACCTATGCTGGGCAGCCAGCGTTGCATAAGTTCCCAGGTGATTCTAATGAGCAGCTGAGATTGGGAATTACAGTGTAGGGCCCCTCGAACTTCAACGTGCACCCAAATCTGTGCTAAAATACTGATTCTGATTCGGTGGGTCTTAGCTGGAGTCTGAGATTCTGCATTTCTAACAAGTTCTAGGTGATGCTAGTGCTCTGGTCCATGGACCACACTTTGAGTAGCAAGAGCCCAAAGGAACAACTCAGGACTCAGAGTTAACAATTGTTTTTCCACAAATTGGTGGTAGAGTGGCCCAATCATTTGATCTGTTTGTTACCTTATATAAATTTTTTCATATATGTATTCATTAATTCATTCATTCACACTCAATATTCAATAGGTGATCATCCAATAACAGCTAATACTAATTTTAAAACCTTTTAAAAGGCAAAAGTGATTCTTGCTTTTCAGATTTGGTTTAAATGTCACCTCCTATGGAAAATCTTCCCTTACTCCCAAAGATTACCCTCAGATGTGCTCACATGATACCTTTTGCTTCCTTGTCAATGCACTCGTCACATTGAATTATCCGAGGCCACTGCTATCGCATTTGACTATTTCATGTGAATTTAAAAAAGACATCCCTTTTTTGAGACACTATACTTTCATCTTCAGGAAAACTGCCATACTAAATATGCAAATCTATGATATGCACGATGCTGAGAGGCCCTGAGGCTGTGCTGTGCATCTAGCCTTTGTATTTCTCTGTCTCCCACATGGGATGTCAGTTCGGGGGCTGGTACTGTGTCTGTTTCACCTGTATATCCCCAGAGCCCAGCACAGTGCCTAAGATGTGGTAAACATGCAAAAAAATATTTGTTGAATGAATGAATATTCATTGTAGAGAATATTGAAAAGCAAAAAATAAAAAATAATGTGCTGTCTTACTACAGAGATAACCTTTGCCAATGTTTGGATACAGATCCTTTAGTCTTTTTTCCATTCTTAGATATCTGTGTCCTCCATCTCTACATTTGCACCCATATACACAACTTTTCCTCTCCTTCTTTTGAATGCTAACAGCTGGCATTTGTTGACACTGTGCTCGGAAAGATCCATTGTAATAAGCCCCCCTCCTTATCACTGTAAGCTCCTGGGAACTTATAGTCTAGGGATGTCATGGCTAACAAGGCACAGCTGTCATGAGGCTCAATATTTTGGGATTTATCCTGGCATCTTCCATACGAAGTAGGGAGCACAGCTGGTCCTAGCTCTAACAGTAGGGGTGGGAAAGACCCTAGGGGATCTGGCCTCAGAGGCTGGCTTTACTGAGACCCTCTGACAGGCAATACAGCTCTCCACTTTATAAGAGCAATTCTTTTCTGAAAATCTCATAATAGAGCAGATTATCCAAGGCTGAAACACACTACTATATTACATTCAGTTAGAAAAAATTTTTTACATCTCAAGCTTTCAAATGGACCTCCATTCTGCTAAAAAAAAAAAAAGACACAAAAACAGCCACCAACTCTCATTAAAATGGAGAAAACTACTTTAACTGTTAACTTAGTCTAACGAAGCATAGCTCCTTTATCTATTCCTCCATATAGTATGACTGTTTATTTGCTTTCATTAATCCGTGACACAGAGCACAATTAAGACTCTGCCGTTGAATTAAAAAAATGATACTAAATTTTTAAACAATTAAATCTTTAATGCAAACAAGTAAAGAAACCCAAACAAGGCACTGGAAACAAAGAAAATCAATTAAAGCGAAGAATTAGGTCGCACTCTCTGAAGAGGAGGCTATGGGAACAAGGCACAAGAGTGTGTCTTTTATAAATGAGCAGATCACCAGGATTCTGAGAGGAAAACGTGGTAAAATGCCTGCAAAGTGTACAAATGCAAAAACCACCCCAATGAGACTCTCAACTGCCACACTTAGCTGCGGTGTGTGAAAAGCAAACGAATCTTCCAAAAGGCAAAGGTTTTAGTAGCTGAAGAGAACTGCTAAATAAAACCGGGTTGATAAGATGAATTCATGCCCCCTCTGTATAATTCTGCCCACATTGTACCGGAAGCTTCCGAATGTAATAGGAACTGGGAGATGAGGGATTCTTTCCCTTTTGATTCTCTTACCTCCAAAGCTCCTTGTCTTCTTCAAGTCAGTAGATGGCGCCACCTTGCACCCCTTCTCTCCATCCGTGCTGTTACCTACCTAGTCCAAATCACCTTTCTGGACATCCTGGACTAATGCAATAGTTTCCCAATTGGTCTTCTTGCTTCTACTCTTATCCCTCTAAAATTCATTCTCCACACTGTGATAGTCTTTATGAAATGTAAATTAGATAATGGAGCTCCCCTGCTTAAACTCTACATTAAGTTTTCATCAGTCTTGGAATAAAATCCAAAGTCTCACCGTAACTCCACAGTGGCCACGTCATCCGCCTACTGGAAACCTCTCTAGCATCATCTTCCACCACTTTGCCTGATTCACCGCATTTGGGTGGTTGTATTAGTTATCTACGGCTGTGTAACAAATTACCCCGGACTAACATAAATCATGGCAACAAACATTTAATGTCTCATCATTTCTGTGGGTCAGGAATCGAGACTTAGCTGGGTGTTTCTGGCTCATGGAATCTCATCAGGCTGTAGTCAAGATGTCAGCCTCGGTGGGCCATAGTCACCTGGAGGCTTCTCTGGGGCTGGAGGATCTGTTTCCATGATGGCTCATTCATGCGGCTATTGGCAGGAGGCCTCAGTTCCTTGCCATGTGGATTGCTCCACAAAGCTGCTTGAGTGTCCTCACAACATGGTGGCTCACTTCCCATAAATTCAAGAGAATGACACAAATTCTGCAATGCCTTTTTTGACCTAGGCTTGGAAGTTGCATTCCTTCACTTTTGTAGTATCATATTAGTTACACAAATCAGCCCTATCCGACATGGGAGGGGACCAGATAAAGGCATGAGTATCAGGAAGTGAGACTCTTTAGGGGGCCATCTTGGGGGCTGGCTACGCCCAAGTATTCCTCAAACACACCAGACCTTTCACATCCCAGGACCACTGTAGGTGCTAGGCTCTCTGTTTCTGACTTTCTTCCTTCCACCCTTCCCAAACCTGGTCTTCTCCTCATTCTGTAGGTCTCAGCTCAGATGTCTCCTTCTTGGAGAACTCTTCCCTAACAACCATATCTAGAGAAACTCTACCACCCTGTTATTTAGTTCATAGCACCCATCATAATCTGTAATTATATTATTTGTTCACTCATTTATTTAGTGATTTGTTGTATTCCTCCTTATCCACTAGCATGTAAATTCCAAGAACAATAGGGACCTATTGTGACCCCAGCACCCCAGCTAGGCTGAGGGAAGAGGGTACCAGAATATGCACCCACCCCTTTAATGCTCACCTCTGGGCACCAGAAGGGCAGTACTCAAAACAGCTGCCCATTACCACAAGCACCACTGGGCAATGCTAAAATTTTATTCTGACCCCAGGAGGGGAGGATTTCCACTGGGACTCTGAAGATGGTAAAAAACTTTCTAATTCTAGCCTTTGCCAGAAAGTAGCAGCATGAGAAGGTGAGATGAGGTCACATGCCCCCTGAGTGGGGGAGGTAGTGGTGGGAATGACTGGAATGTGCGTGTGGGGAGACCCAGGGACTCTATCCTTTTCCCATCACTGATCTCTAGAATATTCCATCTGGGAGCACCTAGAGCCAGGCAGAACAATGCGAGGAAATTTGCACAGAATGTTATCTCTGCACTTGGCCAAATAATTGGTAAACCCTTGGGAGCTGATCCAGCCTCCCTCTGACCTGGACAGTCTGCTGGAATCAGGAAAGGAAATCTCCTCGGTGGCTTCGCGTGCCCAGCTCGGAGTGAAGTCCTGAAGCTTGAATGCAATGTGAGGCAGGAGGCCATGTTCAAGGCTGCTCAGCGGCCAGCTCAGCCTGAACAGGGTTGCCGTGATGTTTTTGTTCAGCCAGGAATCCCATGACTTCCTTAAAGGCCTCATTTGGGCCCCCAGAGAAAGCCTTGCCTTTGTGCATGGTGTTAAAATATGATTTTCAAAAGGTTAAAGAAACATGATTCTAAAAACAAAGCAAAAAAAGACATGCAATTACAAAAGGAATGTACGTCAAAGATTTTATTCAACTCATTTATTAATTAGAGAAGCAGTAATATGTTAAAACCTGTCCCAAGAACAGTTGAGAAGCTGAGGATACACACATACATATATTAATATTATATATATACATACACATATATATGTGTCTGTGTGTACATATAATATATACATTCAATTTAATATACATTGCAATCCATGGGGTATTTGCTCCCCTAGGCTGAAATTATTTGCATTGGGACTTGACAGAATTCTATGAGTCAACCTTTGCCGCTTTGGATTTATAAAATAGCCCAGGAAATAGAAAGTCAAGTCCAGCATACAATGTAAAAACACTCGGTACTCTTTTTTGCTAATTTCCAGGAGTCAGATAATTTTCCTTATAACAGATTCCTTTGAAAGCTCCCTTCGCAGGGTGATTTGATGGCAGTTGAAAGGTGCCTCATACCAGAAGTTGATCCTGGCAGCCTATGGTGGCATTCTATTCCTTTCCATGGGTATTTGCAATCCTGTCCTATGGGCAAGAATCACTGTTAACATTTATTAAATACCTACTCTGTGCAAACACTGGTAAGTGCCTTCCATGGATAACTTTATCTAATCCTCATAACAAATCAATTATTCTTATGTCCATTTTGCAGATGAGAAAACAGAGGCTGAGAGCAATTCAGTAATTTGCCATTTGGTAACACAGCCATCTGGAAATGGTAGATCCAGGATTTGAAGACATTCATGCTGTCTGGCTCTCCAACTGCAAGAAGTTGTGTAGACACTGTATGTCATACAAAGATTAATTATACACCATCCCTGCTCAAACTCATCTTGGAAAGCTCACTTTCCTCTCTAAGCAAAGCCTTATATTTTACCTATAAAATTGATATCGTACTACTCAGGCCTTCCGACAAGCTTACTGTGAGGATAAATGGGATTATGTGAAAGCGCCTTATAAACTGTAAGTCAGTGAGCCGCTGGCCAATGTTGTTATAAAGGAGCACTGAAGTCTTAGGATCAGAGTCATCCTTTGGGCCCTTGGTATCGTGGACCAAATTTCCAGGGGGAAAAAGGAATTTGCGTTTTCATGAGCCAAACTCAATGACGAGCTGTTCATGGGTACCAGCAGGACTAGGACTAAGCTGGTGCAAAATTTAAGGGGGCTCCAAAAAGCTCAATAATCAAGATAAATAATATTTTAATGCAATATTCTTTTAAAAATCAAAATTAATGAAAACATTAGTGATAAAATATCAAAAGTTGAAACAAAGACAGGATCAGTATGACTGATTTTTGCTTTTGCTTTGGCTCCAGAATGATTCAGCATGGCGCAGGCTGTGAGCCCATTCCGTGAAAAAATTCACCAAAAGACGGTATCGAGGGGTGGACTCCCAGTCTTGTTCTGGAGTATTTTCTGCTCTCAGATATGTACCCGGAGCATAAGTGCAAGTAGAGTAATTAAAATTTTTTAATGTTCCTTTCTATTTAAAAAAACAAATACATACAGACAAATGAGCATGTCAAAGCTCACAGAATTTGCACAAAACGAACACATCCAAGTAACTAGCACCCAGATGAAGAAAAAGAATGTTATCAGCACTGCAGAAATTTTGCCCCCTGCTGTGTCCCTTGTAGACATATTAGAGCCACTCTCCTTGTGGGGACTCATTCATCAAGCAGTAATTTTTGGCTTGTGGAGATACACGCTCCTCTGACCTGGGAGCACAAACTAGGTGCATGCTAATCCTTGGTCCACAACACGCTTTCGTTGTTGGTCCACGTGCAAGGCCCCTATTTTATTTATTAAGATATTAATTCATTTATTTTAAATAAGACCATAAACATGGAAAAGAGAACACTGACAGCAATATACATCTACCTCTATGGTCCTTACACATCTAGTCCCCACACCTGCCCTCCTTGGAAGTGACCATGCAGCTCCGGAGTGTGCACGCATGGGGGCTTCCTTTGCAGCACTTCTGACAGCAGACAGTCAGAGCCCTGGCCATTATGTGTTCTCTGACCACCCTTCAGAGCTCTGTCCTCTCCGCTTGGGCCCCCCAGACTTCCTTGCTCTGCTTGGGTAGAGGACCCCAAGCAACAAGCTGGCCCAGCCGGACAGGCAGTGCTACGAGAAACCCGGGCTCAGATCTGCCTGGGTTGGGTCTGGCAGCTGATTAGTGAGAGGGTGGGATTCCAGCCTGGCTCCCCCGGGGAGGTGGGTGAGGATTTGTCAAAGGAACCTGGCAGTGGTGGGGGACAGAAAGGGAAAGTTGCTGGGCTGTCAGCTGGAGGGGCTTTGGCAGCTGGAAATGGGATTCAAATGGCCAGAACTGGAGGGTTCAAGCTTGTTTGTTTTTTTTTTTTTCTGCTGAAAAATGCAAGGGCAGAAGCACTCAGGGGTGTGTGTCAGGGAGAAGTTAGCAAGGTGAGGATGGGGCGCTATATATATATATATATATATATATATATATGTGTGTGTGTGTGTGTGTATATATATATATATATATTTTTTTTTTAAGAGACAGGGTCTCACTATGTTGCCCAGTCTGGACTGGAACTCCTGGCTGGGCTCAAGTGATCCTCTTCACTCAGCCTCCCAACCCAGCACAATTTTTAAAAATGCAAATCTGGTAGCATCACTCCTTTGCTTAAAACCACTTGCAGTATGGTGGGATGAACACATGTTCAGATAGTGTGTTCAGGTCCAGCTCTGTTGATTGTATATTTTTGTACAAATTACATTATTTTTTCACTCTTAGTTTTCTTACTTGTAAAATGAAACTAATCATATCGCTCTCTTCAATGTGATGTTGTAAGGATAAAAAAGAAAACAAATGAAAACCCTCAGACATTAGCATACACTAACCATGAAATAAATATTGCAGTATTATTATTCATCTTGGCATTATTATTAACACAGATACAGGATGGATTCTGAACCTCAGAGCATGGCAGAGAACACCCTCTGTGATCTGGCTTTTGCCGATTGCTCTGGCCTTATCAATCCCCAACCCCCAGAGCCCTGCCCCCTCCCGGTGCCAGCCTGCTATTCGGTGAGCTGGTGAGGATGCTTGCACCACCTCCCAACACACACACAGCTTGCAGGACTCAGGTGGCCTTTGCTCAGGTTGTTGCTTCTGCTACAACCCTTCTGACCTGAGTACATGCAATTGATCCTTCTCACCCCGGTGCACCCACCTGCCAGCTGCTTTGAGTGTTGGCTGCTAATGGCTCCACTGCTGCTCTTTCCCAGGGACTTGCCCCTGGCTGGGGAACCACCTGGAAAGGAAATGCCTGAAGATGATGCCCTCCAGGCATCTCCCCAATGGTGGCCAGCAGCCCTTGACTCAGTGCTATGGGGTTACCAGGGCCCAGCCTCCTTGCCTCTAGGAGGGACACCTAACTGCGGGGTTACCCAT
Organism: Avahi laniger; assembly: GCA_963575035.1. NCBI lineage: Eukaryota > Metazoa > Chordata > Mammalia > Primates > Indriidae > Avahi > Avahi laniger. The sequence continues at coordinate 16,254 of CAUYSK010021204.1, forward strand.
GCTCCAGAGCTCCTCTTGGGATCAGGCTGACACTAGACTTCAGTGGATCCACGTCTTTGTTCTTCTCTTTCTCCTTCCAGCTTTCTTCAATCCCCTACAGGGCTCTTCTAAGATCACACCCTCCATAAATCACTTGCACAAGAATCCACATCTCAGGCCTTCCTTCTAGGATATCTGACCTAAGAGACTATGGTTCTTCAAAGTTGAGCTCTGGTGGTATCTCCCCAAGAGAGTCCGGCCAAGGTGGTACCAAGTCCGTCTCTCTGAGCTTTCACATCTTCTTGAACATACCTCTGGCTTGTCACTCACATGTCATATTGACATCATTCGTTAACATGTCCTTTCTCCACCACCAGGTTTCGAGAGGCTTCAAGACTTCCTCTTTTTTCTCTCTGTACTCTTGGCCCCTAGGCAGGTGACTGCAATGTAGAAGTGCTTAAATGGAGATTCAAGTAGAGACTTTATTTGGCTTGGGGAACACGAAAGTTTTTCTGGAAGGAGTAGCATTTAAAAGCTGAACTTTGCCAAGAAGAGAGGCACCATCTGGATCAGTCCCCACATTTTCTTATTCCTCCTTTCAGGGTCTGGCTGGCACTAGGTATTTTTTGCAGGGATAGATTGGCAAAGATATTTGGCAGATGAAGAGATGGGCTTTGGATCTGTCTGTTCTCCTGTGGTTGGGTATAAACAACCTTCTGTATTAGTTAGAATTAGAGACACCTGCATATGAAAGAAAAGTCAGTGGTTAAAACACAAGTTGTTTTTTTTTTTTTCTTGTAAAAGAAATCCAGAGGTATGTATCCCAGGACTAGCATGGTGGGTTCATGGGTGTCAAAGATCCAGCAATTTTCATCTTTCTACTCTACCATCCATCGTGTGTGACTTTCATGCTCGAGGTCACTTCATGGCCCGGGAGGGCTGTTGGGACTCTGATTATCACATGTGCATTTCCTCTGAGTCAGCTTCTTTAAGGAAGACTTTCTGGAAATCACAGACAGCACATTGGCTAGCATGTCATTGGCCAGGGCTTAGACTTACAGGGGGATGGGAAACTAACAACTGGGAGTCTCTTGCTTCCTGCCTCCAAGGGGAGAAGGGACATTTGGAAGGCAACTGGCAGTGTCTTCCATCCCTTCACGTATTCGAGGTGCATCCCGTTCCAACATTCTGCCTTGTGATCTTCACAAGCCATCTACCTATCCCAGAATGTTCTCTATTTTAGCCCAGGTTACTCCTCTTAGACTGCCTTTCCTGATAAAAATCCTGTATGTATTTTGGTTATTATAACAGGAAAAAAAAAGCTTCTAAAACTTGGCCTTCATCAAACAGATTACACAGACATAGGAGGTGCTTGATACATTTAAAAAGGACCGAGGGGTTAAATCAGGCACCACCTATGCAATGAATGGCTTGGTGGCCACTGACAGATTTCATTTTTTGGGCTTTTTGTTCTTTGACCGTGGAGTCAATTATACACCTGGGAGATGGGAAGAAACAGCCGATGCTGTTCCTGGGAAGAGGAAGGACTCCATGAAGGAATGACAGAGCTTTCTGAGATGGCAGAAGCAAAGAAGGTTGTCCCAGAACAAGAGACGAATGCCACAGAGCCGAGAAGTGACTCAGTTTGGCTCCACTGTGAGTTGCGTAAGTCGACAAGCACTGTACAAAGTCGTCGTGACTCTTTTGGCCTTTCTGTCCTCCAGGATCTTATTCCCGTGTGCATTTCCAGCCCCAGGTCCTGCTCCTCCCTTCGCGGGCTCTGCACTCAGCCAGCCCTCACGACATGCCGTCCCTCTGCGTGCACCTTGCTTGCTTCTGTGCTTTGGCTCATGCTGTTTCCTCTACCAGGCAAGCCCTCTTTGGTCCTGTTTCCACAAGTCCACGTCCCATACTGCAGATTATGAGCACAGCTGTTGTTGACGGGGGACGGGCCTCCCCACCACTGGCTGGACTGGGTCTGAGACCTCGGTCTACCTAGATCCTGCCAGGAAGGCCTTGCAGAGGTCAAGTGCAGCCTGAGCCATTTCCATATCTCCTAATTTATTTAAAAGGAAGACATGTGCAAATATCAGTGGAATTAAATGTTTATGTAAATTCACAGCAAATGGCAGCAGCTGTCTGTATTTTATGAGCAAATGCTGTCGGAGGTAATGGCAAAAATCTCAGCTTGAGGCTTTTGTGACAGTGAGGTTTGGGCCAAAGGACCCTCTTGTTTGTCCTGTGGGAGGCTTTCCTTTGCTTCCTGTTACTTGGACTCTGCGAGTTGGTCCTTCTGAGGCATCTTATTCAGCATGGTACTTTTGGAAGCAGATCAAATCTTCTCATCCTGTCTCTCTGATGTGGCATTTCCCCCACTGGCCAATCAAGACTTCCTGTCCAGCTACAGCTCACAGACCCCACAAATCCTCATCATTTTAAAAGCTCATCGTGGAGTGACCTTTTCTGAGTACTTTCTATATGCAGGCATTGTGTCAAGAGCTTTCCATCAATGATCTCATTTAATCCTTTCAACTCTCCCTAAGAGATTGGTATCATTGGCCCCAATTCACAGATGAGAAAAACTGAGGCTCAGAAATGTAAGTCAACTTGTTCAAGAAGCTCACACAGTTGAGCAGTGGTAGAGCCTTACTGGAATCCAAGCATCCTAGCTCTGGAGCTCTTACTATTCATGGTCTCACCTTCTTCCTTTCTGAGGGAAACCTCCTCCCAGGGGCCACTTCTTCTGTACCTAAGTCCACTGCCATCTCCTCCATGTGCTCTGTTTCTGGCTACCTCAGCTAGAAACTCATTCCTCCCTTTACTCACACTCCTGAGCACTTTCTCTAAACCTCTCTTATAACTCCTACCACATTCTTTCATTTCCTATAGTTATTTGTGTATGTTTCTGAAAATAGGCCCTTGTCTCATAGAACTTCTTTGCCCCCTTAGGAGAGCACAATGCCTTGATTCTAGAAAGGACTCAGTGCATTGTTGTTGAAGGAAGGGAATTTGCTTGTCGCCCTTGGGGGCCAAACCCTCACCTCCTGTGTGTGCTGCGCTCAGTGCAGTAGAGAGAAAGTCGTGGTCCACACACCCTGCCGATGGACCCGCCAGAGAGCCGAGATGCCTCCTGAGGATGGTTTTCTGGGTTTCACTGTCTTTGATGTGTAGAAGGCCTTTTTTTTTTTTTTTTTGGTGTTAAGTTTCTAAATACAGAAGCTAAGAATTTTCCCTTTCATAAGGTAGGAAATGCCTTATGGAAGGAAAACAAAATTCTGCCAAAACCTTAAGCAAATTCTCAGCAAAGCTCCCATCAGAGCTCCCAGGAGTCTGTCTAAGCCCAGATACCCCAGGTTGAAACCGCAGCTACCCAGAGAAGGTCTTTCTATGGGATCGCACTGTGTCAAATTCTCCTGGAGTGTGTGTGTGTGTGTGTATTTTTACATAAGGAAAGCTATTGTGTCCCTGATGAAGAAAGAGCAAGTTAAAGTCTTAACAGGCTCCCCTAAGAGGGGCTAATTTCAATAGCAATGAATTCTTCAGGGCCGTGGCAGAAACACGCTGGGGAACAGGACTGGTGGGTTCTCAGTAAGATGGAGATGTAGGTGCCGATGGACAGCAAGTCTGTACTTCTCCGTTCAGGGCTGTTGGCCAGTCGTGCCCTTTCCCTACGTCGCCTGCCATCCATTATCCCTTCGCTGGCTCCTGTTTCCAGAAGACCCCACACCGAGGCGCCTGAGTCTCTTTCCTCCCAGCCAGGACCTTTCTAATCCTCTCCCCTCCCTGTTGAAATGTGGACATCCGGCGTCGGCTTTCTCAAGGCCCGTTCCTGGATTCTAGCTAATCTGCTAATGTGATAACGGGAATGCACGTGCTTTCCTTACCCCAGATAGCATATTTGTACTTTATTTTTGCTCAGACACAGGTGAGCAAGAAGGTTGTAGGAGCAGGGCCAAAGCTATTAGATAATATCAAAGTTAATGTAGGTCAGCCTTCTTGTTATTGTTTTTGTTTTACAAAAAGCAAAGGATAAGCCAACCAACAAGCAAAACAGAAGCTGCTTTGTAAATTCAGGTCCAGCTTATGGTTCACTGTGGTGCTGAAGCTTTTTTTTTTCCTGGTTGGACTGTTACATAATAAGCCTTTCTCCAGCTGGTGTGTTGTACACCATATTTTTTTGGATGATCTGCATAAACTAGAAAATACAGTCTCACCCCACCTCCAACAGCACAGATAAGATGCCCATTTCTTTCCATCTCTTTCTTTGCGTTAAGACCCTTCCTCACTGACAGCTTTAGGACAGAGGAGAGATAACAAGGGGCACGATCCCGGGATTCCTACCCGCTCCTTCCTGCCTAGGATTCCACGTCTGTCTGTGCAGGAGGGTAGGTGTGGCAGAGTGGCAATGCAAGCTGTTGCCGATCAGCCCTTGTTGTTTAGCTTCCTTCTGACCAGACAGATGGGATGTAGTCTGGAAGATTCCTTTTGCTCATTTTCCAAGAGCCACCCATACCCTGTCTTCTTCTTCCTGCCCTTCCTTGCCTTCTGAGATACAGGATGCCCCTAGGAGGGTTATCTTGTTTCCTCAGCCACTAGGGAGCAGAGAGGAAGAGCCCATCTCATGGAACCATATCTCTGCTTCAACTTCCCACCAAAAGTTCCACTCCTCCTTCGGCAGCCTCAATGTTGAGCATCCTGTGCTTGAGCTGTACGAAAATTCCTTCTTTTCCTTAATGGGGAGGGTTGATCTTCCCCTAGAGGCTGGAACAAGGTAAATATGCTACAAGTTTCCTTCCCAGATCTGTGGCAGACATCACTAATCAACTGTGATTTTGCGCTGAGGCTGGGGAGGGCTGCACCCCAGCAGGCATGACCAATTTATTGGTGTCTGTGATTAAGGACAAACACATCTGCCATCCCTTGGTTTCTCAGTCATGCTTCTGTCATCCATGTAGGAGAGCGCGGGGAGGGGCAGTTCCAGCAGCCTGCAGCTAACAAAGCGTGGAAGCTGGAGAGGCAGGAAAAATGCTGTTTTCTTAGCTTTCATGTAGAATTAGCTTTAAGGCTGAAAGCTTCACCTGGTTCACCTGCTCTGGGCATGCATGTGGCATCTCTATTCATTTTCTCTGCTGAATAGAAAATAAGAAGTGCAAGAAAGCAGCTACCCTTAAGGTAGCAGTAGACATGCTCCTTGGGGAGGACTGAGCGATGCATTACAGTGATTCAGGGAGCCAGAGGGTCTCAGGGGAGGAGGAAGTGTGCCAGAGGCTGGGGACAGGCGGCTGAGCAGGAGATATCCAGTTCCCTGGCAGCCCTGGCGCCCAGGGTGATCCCCCAGAATGGTGCATATTCTCCTTGTCTGCCGCTGGTATTTAGACGCCTCTGGAATGTCCTGGCAGGACTATCTGTCCAAATGCATTCAAAATTGATTTTTGTGTCTTCGATGGGGAATTTGGCCAGGATCCTCGTGGCCCCCCAATTCAGTTAGACATTCTCTTCTCTCTTCTTTAACTTATTAGCTGCCTCTCAGTGGGAGTCTGGTTCTTCATGTTCCCTCTTGAGCCAGTTCAAATGATCCGAAGCTGTAGGAAGGATGGAGGTGGGTCTTTGTGGATGGTCTGAAATGCCCAGATGCATTTATTTAAAGCAGCAGCCTCCCAGCAGGGTCGACACAGCCCAATGATGAAAAACTGGGTTCTTGGCCAGGATCTGCCTGTTTTTGCTAGAGAGCCGGGATATGGGTAGGAATATCCTGACCAGAGCAGAGGGAAAGAAGAAGTGAGTCAGAGACGAAAAGCAGAGGCTGCGTAGGCCACATCCTCACAGGATTTGCCACAAGCCTGGTGCCTCCACTCACGGTGCCTTCCCCGAGACCTGGAGCACCCACACAGCCAGGTGCTCTTAGGTGCCGAGAGGTGGGGGGACAAGACCAAATCCTGCCCGTCAGAAATTTATACTCAGGCAGAAGACATGACAAGGATGAATCTAGTTAAAATTCAAATGCGACAGCTACAGCATACTAAAAGGAGTTCAGATGAAATGGAAACAGTCTTCTCTGGGGGCTCCAAGAACTAGGTTTTGAGTAGTGTCTGTGAGTGTGTGTGTCTGTGTGTGTGCGCATTGATAGAGTTCTCTGGCCTCTAGACCAGTGGCTCTCATTCTCAATCTTGGTTTCTTGGCTGTACATTGGAACTGGCCAATGAGCTTTAAGAAATCCTGATGCCAGGCTCTGCCTCCAGAGACTCTGCTGCGATTGAGTCCGACTCCAGGGAGGGAATCCCATAGGGTGGACGAGGCCCAGCTGTGTGATGCCTGGCTGGGCTCTGGTGCTCATCTGCTTTGATTGAAGAGTTGGAAAGATGGTGGTGGTGGTAGGGTAGAGGGTATTTCCTGTGAGTCCAATGGGAGACACTGCCCTTTGCTGTCTCTGGGATAAGGGAAGAGGGAGATGGTCTCTGGGTTGTGTTTGCATGGAAAATGGACCCACAAGAGGTATGATTTCATAGCCTAAAGAAACACCTCCTTCTGCTTCTTTAATATCAACATACACTCCCAACAGGGCCTTCCTCAATCCCTCCTTTCCACCTTCACTCCAATCACCTTCGCCCTCTTTCCTCCCTCCCTCTCTTACCTTTATCCGCAAATATTTACTGAGCACGTGCCATGTCCCAGGCACAGTTCTGCAAATCCAGCAATGAACAAGGGAGATTCATTCTTGATTTCAAGGAGTTGACAGCTTAGGTGCTTACCATAAAGCAAACATGGGTAGCAGTGGAAACGTGTATGTGTTCTGTGGATGGAACTTTTCCTGAAGAGTCAGCAGTTGGTGCCTTAGTGTTATATTTTGTGACAAAGCAAGGTTCCAACATTTTCAGATCATGCATTTGCATTAAGGTGTTGTGCTCCTTTGATCATAAAGCTCTAACAATGACTCAGAGTTTGTACGTGCTGTTATTAAGTATTGAATAGAGTTTTAATAGTATGTGGGTAAGGTATAAGGATAACAATAAACCAAACAGCCATGTAGCTAATACCCAGTTTAAGAAATGAAATATTTCATTTACCTTTGAAGCCCTGCAAGAAGTGGCCACCGTCTTGAATTTTGTGTGTAACATTCCCTAGGCAATATGTAGTGTAGTTGTGCCTGATTTTAAACTTCACATAGACAGTGTATATATTCTTCAGGGACTTTTTTTTCCTCAGTATTATGCTCCAGGCCAACCATTTTGATGCTTGTAGCCATAGAATGTTCATTTTCATTGCTGTATAATAGTCCTTTGAGTGAAAACGACCACACTTTACTAATCCATTCTACAGTTGGTGAACGTTTAGATTGTTTATAGTTTTTTTTTTTTGAATGGAAATTGCTGCTAAGAACATTCTTATGCATCTCACTTAGTCCATAGGGGTCAAATTTATGGGTACTGGATTATACAAACCGCAACTTTAAGCATACACCTACCCTATGATCCAGCTATTCTACTCCCAGATATTTATCCAAGAGAAAAGAAAGCATAGATCCACAAAAAGACTCGCATGTGAATATTTATAGCAGCTTTGTTTGTCAACACAATGTCCATTAATAAGTGAATACATGTACGAATTGTGGTATACTCACACAATGGAAAACTAGACAGCGATAAAAAGGAATGGATTATTGACACACACAGTAACATGGATAAGTCTCAAAATAATTATACTGAGTGAAAAAAGTCAAAATAAATAAATATAAATTGTTTTCCAAAGTGATCATATCAATTTCTACTTCCTGTATAGGTGAAGTTTCCTTTATTCTGTATCTTTTTTTTTTTAAATTTCAGCATATTATGGGGGTACAGATGTTTAGGTTACATATGTTGCCCTTGCCCTATTCTGTATCTTTTTCAAAACTTGATTTTGTCAAGTTATTAATTTTTGCCAGTCTAGTGGGACACAATGGTGTCTTGCATTTCCTTGAGTACCATGTGGTTGAGTATTTTTCTTATGTGTATTGGCCTTTCATGTTCTTTTTCTGTGTAGTGATTATTTAATACTTTGTCCATGTATCTGATGGGTTGTTTGGCTCATTCTTATGATTTATAATTTTCATATATTCTAGAAACCAATTCTTTGTCAGTTTCATGTGTTGGAGAGATAGAAAGCCATCCAGCTGTCCCAGTGTCCCAGGCAAATCTAGCATTCCACTGTCCCTGCCAAGGTGCCAGACCCTTGGGTGAGCCTTTCTGCATGTGCCAGTCCAGCAGAGCCCCAAGACGACTGCAGCCCTGTCTGACGTCATGATGAGCTGAAGAGCTGCCCAACTGGTGTGACTTTCACTTTCCACTGTGCTTCCTTGTCATTGGAAAAGGTGAGAAGACAACTCCGATGAGATAGGGGATGGAAGAGCTGGATTCAAATCTTGACTCTCTCACGTACTAGATAGAGGACGTTGGATAAATGACTTACCCAGACTCATTCAGGTTCGATTTTTCACTAATCGTAATAACAGAATATTTTCTAAGAACTTACTGTGGGGCTAATTACTATACTGGGAACATTGCATACATTATTTTGTCTTAATTCTAACTCTAGTCCTATGAGATAGATGCTATTATTATAGGACTCAGAGAGGGTTAAAAAATATGTCCAAGGCCACACGCTGGTAAGTAGCAGGAATTAAAACATAGGCTATGTGACTTCAGGGTGTGAGCTTTTACCAGGACATTGAAATAACAATATTTCTTCACTAGCTTGTCCCGAAGATGACATCATCTGTTTCATGAAAGCAGAAAGCAGATAATTAGTACCTAACACACGGGAGCTTCCCAATCACGGTTTGATGATTTTTTTCAACCAAGGTGCTTTATGATTCTAGGTTAACCCTTTCCTCACTCATGACATTATACTACTCCAGGGACTCAAAAGAGACAAAACATCTAACAGTGTTTTCTAATGTTCCATGTCACACTGAGCAGTGACCTTAATAAAATGTGCACCTTTGCATCCTACAAACTGAGCTTGCTTCCTAACATCACTATAAACTTGGGAATTCTGCAACTGTTCGTAGAAAGATGAAAGAGCTATGTTAGGATAACGCTATTCATTGCTATTATTACTATAAAATTGCTCAGATCTCATGAGAAAATTAATAATAGTATGATTAATCAAAATATCACTTAATATTTTTGTAGCATGTTTTCATAGGGAAATCTTCAAGTGAGAGCCTTGCATTTGCCTTTTCAGCCTGCACTTTCCAGTCCTTTTGCTTCCCTTTTCTGTAGCATCAGAAACTGCTGGGCACTCCTCTTGCCCACTTGGCTTCCGTCTCTTTGTTCACTTGCCTCTGAAATTATTCTTTGCAGTTTGACAGGCTCTTAAATCTCTTCCCAGCCCTTAAATGTTACAGTTGCTACCTTTGAGGCAAAGCATCATGAATTCATTCACTCCTTCAACAAAGATTTATCGAGCATCTTCGATGTTCCAGGCACTGTTCCAAGTGCTGAGGATACATCAGTGAACAGATCAGACCAAGATGCCTGCCCTCATGGAACTTCCACCCTAAGAGGGAGAGGAAGAAAGATAATGAACAAAATGAATCTGTAATACCTATGTACTCTGATAGATGGTGATAAGAGGTCTGAAGGAAATAGCAGCCAAGGAGGAGAGGGCTGGAGTTGAGAACGATTGTGATACTATATAAAGTGGTCAGGGAAATTCTCACTGGGAAAATATTTGTGCAAAGACTCAGAAGCAGTGAGAGAACATGCCACGCAGATACCTGGAGAGAGTGCATTAAAAGCAGAGGAAACAGCACGTGCAAAGGCCCTAAGGAGCGGCCTGCCCAGGGTGTTGGGGGACCACCAGGGAGGCCAGTACAGAAGGAGTAGTGAGCAGGTAGAAGAGGAGGCCAGAGGGCTCATGGAAAGCTGGGCCTCCTGGGCCTCTGACCCACCATGAGGACTCTGGCTTTTAGCCATTGAGCACAGGAGTCATATCTGACTAATATTTTAAAAGGATCACTTTTGGTGCTGGTAGAGAGCAGACTAAGGGCAGAAGAGGAGGAAGTAGAAAGACCAATTTGGAAGTTCTCGTTGTGATCTAAGGTGTCAGACCATGATGACCTGATTGAGGGTGGTGGCTTGCATGGGACCATCACAGATGAACCAGCTTGGGCTTCACAGCCCCTGAGGAATAGTCTCAGTGCAGCCACCAATTTGTTTGGAAGATGGGCCTGCCCCAATATTTTCAGGAATAGGAACAAGAGGGCCCTTGGAGGTCCCCAAACATTTAAAAGGTTTTAATCAAGCTAACACAATTTTAAAAAAAACAACTTTGTTCCTCCTGCCTTGGAAAATAACACCTTCATAGTGACAAAAAATTATTATAAGGGTATTGTCATGTTTCCTTATAACCATTGAGGTGACCGAAAATCCCCCAGCCAGGGCTTTCTGCCTCCGCCTTGGCTGTGAACTGCTCAGGAGCCTGTGGATTGACGCACGAGAGCCAACACTGCACGTGATACTCTCCTGCCTCACCGTCTAGGGTTTCTGGGCTCCTCTCTGCTTCACAGCTGGGAGTTTGGGTCCAGGACCTGATTGTCCTCTGGGGTCCAAATCAGAGGGACCTAAAGTTACTTTTCCAGGTTTCAGGAATGGCAAATCTTTTTCTGGACAGTTATTCCATTTTCCCTGCTGTGTATAGGCAGATCTGGTCCCATCAGGTAAGTTCTATTTTTTAAAAAAAAAACTTCATTGAGGTGTAATTTACATACCATAAAATCAAGGTGTTTAAAATGTACATTTCATTGATTTTTAGTACATTCACAGAGTTGTGCATCCATCACCATTGTTGAATTTTAGAACATTTTAATCACCCCCAAAAGAAATCCTGTCCCCACTGGCAATCAGATTCCATTGCCCTTCCTCCCTGCTGCAGCCTCAGGAAACTTCTAATGTATTTTCTGTCTCTACAGCTTTGTCTATTGTGGACATTTCATAAAAATGGAATCATACAGTGTGCGGTTTTTGGTAACTGGCTTCTTTCACTTAGTGTAATGTTTTCAAGATTTATTCATGTTGTAGCATGTATCAGTACTTCTTTCCTTTTTATGGCTGAATAATATTCCATTGTATGGATATACCACATTTTATTTACCCATTCATCAACTGAAGGACGTTTGGGTTGTTTCTACTTTCTATTATGAATAATGCTGCCCTCATCATTTGTGAACAAGTTTTTGATGGAACATATTATTTCATTGCTTTTGGGTAATTACCTAGGAGTGAAATCGCTAGGTCATTTCGAGGAACTGCTGAACTATTTTTCATTTTACACTCTCATCAGCAACTATGAGGGTTCCAATCTCTACGCATTCTTACCAATACTTGCTGTCATCTTTCTTTTTGATTGTAGCTATCTTAGTGGTTGTAAAGTGGTGGTTCATGGTTTTGATTTGCATTTCTTTGATGAGTAATGATGTTGAGCATCTTTTCATGTGCAGTATATCTTGTTTGGCGAAATGTCATTTCATATCCTTTGCCCATTGTTTAATTGGGTTATCTTTTTATTGTTGAATCTTAAGAGTGCTTTACACATTCCAGATACTAGTCCCTTTTCATGATTTGCAAGTATTTTCTCCCATTCTAGGGGTTTTCTCTTTTCACTCTTTAAATTCAACTCATTATTGATCTTTCTAGGTTCTGGGACACTGTTTAAGCCCTGGTACTTCTGACCCTTCTCGAGTCACAGAACATTGGAGAAAAGAGCAAACATTTATTAAATATCTTTCATGAGTTATTCATTTTAATCCCCACAACAGGGCAATGTATATGTTATTGGTCTCATTTTATCATGATAAAACTGAAGCTCAGAAATGTTAAGCCACCTTGGCCAAAGTCCCCTACCTAGTAAGAATAGAAAAGGAGATTTTAAACTATATCCTTGTGATTCAAAATTTATGCTTTTTATTCTGTAGCTAGTGGGTCCCCTTCTATCACAGTGAGTTGACACTAGATCCATCAGATTTATAAAAATAAAATAGTGATATCAAAGAAACAATTAAGGGCCTGGCCCAAAAGACCATTCACCTAACGTCACCTCCGTTGAAATGAGTGGGAATTGTGTATGTGTGGGAGCCTGGCCTGGGAATGAGAGATCGCAGGTTGAGGCCTGTGAGCATTGTTGGGAAGCCATTGTGTTTGCTCTTCCTTTCTGTGGGTGTCGGGACAGCCCCACATGGCAACTATTTATTATTGAACTTGGCATCGCAGCCTGGGAGCTGGCAGAGTCAAGCCCCGTGGCATGTTGGGATACTCATTATCGCGGGAGATAAAGGAGCCTGAAATCACCAGCTGGCCTGGATTTCCTAGCGAGATTAGGATGACAGATATTGCAGGGAGGGAAAAAGGGCCATGGGTAATGTCCTGGGAGAATGGCCGGTTGTGGAAGGCCAGGAGGGCCAGCTTTAAACAATCCTCTTTCTCTGTAATATGCCATAGGGGACATTTGATAACACAGGGTCTCAAGGCTGAAATGATGTAGTTATAAGAAGGGAAAGCTGCTGGAGATGCGATCTTTAACTCTAGCCCACAACATTTTTTTTTTCCTGGAAAAATAACCAGATGATTTTTCTTTTTTAGGCATAAAGAAATAGATATTCCAAGTAGGCTTTCCTGACATTTCCAGGTCGGTTGGAAATGGCCATTGTTGGAGATAACGATTCAGTAGCTGGGTTTTCTTCCTGCCTGAGATGCCTCTCCTTGTTCCCAGGCACTTTTTAAACCTGGAACAATCATCAGAGATCAGCAGAGCAGAGTGCACCCTGGCCAATGATGTTCTCTCAGTTTAGTGGGGTGGCTTTCGAGAGAGGGTTAGAAGGCCTTCAAGGGCTCTCCAAATATATACTGGGTCTTTCCAGCTCTGGTGTCCTTAGAGAGATGCATGGGGTGCCAGGGATGGTTGTTTGCTAAAAGCTGATGTACACGGGGAATAGAGCTTGCCAAGGTTTAGGAACCCCACTGTTCAGACTAGATACTCTAAACCAGTAATTCTTTCAATAGGCAATTACTACATATGTGGGACAGCCCAGGTACTGTGTTAGGTGCCATGAAGCACAGTAGATTCTACAACACGGCTCTTACATTCACAGAGCTAACTGCATAGTGGGTAGGGGGTTGCTGCCAAGGGGCAAGTGTTAATAGATGGACTGTTGTAGTTCGGTGGCTGGAATCTGTGAAAGAGGTAAAGTGTTCTATTCTCTGAGAAGGCAGATACAAATTAAATTGAGGGGCTTGGGGTGACTTCCAGGAGAAACTGAGTTTTGAATTTAAAGAGTTGCCTTTAATGCACTTTCTAAACTCCATGCTGTTTTTGTTTCTCTGGGCAAAAAAGTCTAGGAATCATTACAATCCTCACGTCTGCTGAATATGCCAAGAATGCAAGGCCCTGAGCTCTCTTTACCCAGGCCAAATCTCAGAGCTGTGTTTGCAGTGAGCACCCTTGAGGGATGAGGTAACAGCTCCCTCTGGGACAAAGAGCAGGCTAGCATACTGCTTTCTATAAAAGTGGTGGATTCCCTAAGCTCAGTGCTCCTCAGCTGTGATGCAGACTCACGGAACGTGAAGCATCCTTCTGGGTTTTATCATGATGCTGCCATGGGGACTGGGGGCCAGGGGAACTGACACAAATAGGCCGCTGCTCCTGCCTGAGTAATAACATCCTTTGTCTTTGACCCAGAGGTCTTGTGTCTTCTGCCAGGATCTGTGAAACAGTAACAGGCTAACTTATTAGCTCATAAAACCCTAGGCCCAGCAGTGACCCTTTCACCATGTGAGAAAATGCTCTTTCTGTGCTACATTTGGCTAAAGGGGAAGAAGAAGATCCCATGGCATGGTGGCTTGAACTCCCAGAGTGTCACAGTCACGTAATATTAATAATATAGTTCTACCTGAGTTTGGCGCCATCATAGTGTTGGGAAAGATGGCCTAAACTGAAATGAGGTGGATTATTCTGGAACAGAGGTTTCCAAAGATTTTTCGTGTTGATAGCCGAACCATTTTTCCCCCAAATAATTTATAAGGAGCAATAATATATGCAAAAAAAAAAGCAAAAAAACTCAACAGAAACTATTTTTGAAGATAAATTTTGGATTTGAAAGCTACTTATATTTTTGTAATTTAGATGTATATCAATTTAGAAAGCCCTGGCATCTAGGGTCTCTTCTGTTTTGGTGGGAGTTGACCTGTAAGGCAGCCTAAGTATCTCTGTGCTGGTTTAAATACAAGGTGTTTGGCAGTGGAGGGCTCTTGCCAGGGAAGGCAGCTGATTCTCCACTCACAGGCTTCATGCGGAGGTCTTTACCTTTGTGGATTTAGCGCAGTCTTCTATCTGGCCTTCAGCCTTATGAATGCAGAGCCCTGATTATCAGCACAGCAGGAGTGACTTTTGAGGGCTGACTCACATTAACTGTGAGCAGGGGACTGATGTACAAATCAGCATCATATTTAAGGGATGTACAAAAAAAACTGGAACAGTGTTGGAGTCAGGGAAGTTACGTGGGGAATGGACTTGGCATAGACTCTCAATTCTCTGGGCTAGAGCAGGAGTTGTCAAACTGTGACCCATGTGGCAAATGTGGCCCATTACCTGTTTCTCTGTGGTCCATGAGCTAAGAATGTTTACACATTTTTAAATGGTTGAAAAAAATAAAAAGAATGTTATTTTATGATATGTGAAAATTATAAGACATTTCAGTGTCCATAAGTAAAGTTTTATTGAAACATAGCCTTACCCACTTATTTATATTTTGTCTGTGGCTGCTCACAGACTACAACAGCAGCACTGAATATAAGGCCTGCTAAGCCCAAAATATTTACTCTCTGACCCTGTGCAGAAGAAAGTCTAGAGTCATGATTCTTAAAATGCAATATGCATACGGATCTTCCGGGGAGCTTATTAGAAGGTAGATTCTGATTTGGTGGGTCTAGGGTGGGGGCTGAAATTCTGCATTTCTAACCAGCTCTCAGGCCATGCTAATGGTATTGTCTGAGTGGCAAGCGTAGAGCTCTTTTGCCACTGGGTGGTGCTTGGATGGCCATGCCAACTTCTTGCTTCCCTAGTGCAGGTTTTGATCTGATTGTCCTCTACTCTTTACGTAGTCTTTCTCCAGCCTGGGTACAACACATCAGGATAAGTTTCCATGCACATGTTGGACTATTTCAGTCTGCCTTCCTAAGGTTACACCCAGTCTACCCGGATTAACGCATATTCTTGGCTTATTCCCATACATGGTTACCATCAGCCACGTTCATTGTGTATGTGAGTTTCACTGGGTGAAGTCTCAGAGAATACTCTGATGTCCATAGTGTTCGGGTGAACCTCACTGTTGGCCTCATGCCACAACCTACACCCCTAGACCTAACAGCCAGGTCTGGAGGCTGCATTGAGAAAGAAGATTCTTGGAAGTTCACAATCAGAAGGAAGTTTACTTTCTTCCTGAGTCATCTCTCAGTAATTCTCTTGAAATTTTTCAAGGCCTGGCACCCAGTAGGTGCTCAGAGATATTCACGAAATGAGTGACTAAACATTTCATAACTTCCCAGCATTCAGCATTGTTCAACCTTCCTGGGGCTTCGGCCAGAAGAACGAACTTGCCGTTTCCCAAACTGGCCTTATGCTCCCTGTGTCTGTGTTTTCTCGGTGAGTTTTCCTTTTCTGGGAAGGCCTTTTCCTACCTTCTTTCTCTGCCTGGCAAATGCCTTTTTCAAAAGGTATTTCAAGTGATACCTTTTGCCAGAAGCTTTCCCACCTGTCCCAGGTGATGTTAGCACCCCTTGAGGTCCTGTTGCTCTTCCTGTATCCCGCGTCAGGACTGGGGCTCTCTTAGCCCACCCATATGATGTCATTGTTCCAATCAGAGAAAGTCATGCTTCTAACTTGGCCGACACATTCACATTCCAAGGGCTGGGTGAGAGGAATGCATGAGAGTCATGGGGGCGAGAAAGAAGATGAAAGAAGAAAAATGTCAAATAATAACCTGAAAGGATAGAACTTTTCCAAGTTTAGAAAACACTTTTACATGTATTAGTGTGTTAGACCCTGTATGCATTGGTGTGGTCATAACAGTCTTGTGGGGTATATCAGATAAGTTTTTGTTATTTTGCAGTTGGGAAACTAAGATTCAGAGAGGTTGCTTGACTAACTCAAGGTCACACAGCCCATAGATCTTAGAGTTAGCTGGGTTAGAAATCTAGCTCTTTCCTACTCCCTGTTCATGATATATGTAGTTTGACTTTGAGAAGAGAGTATCATTTGTCTTTAGGGATGACTGACATAGCTGCCCCAGGAGGGGGAGGACCTTCCCTGTGGTTGCAGTATTAGCTCGGCTCTGAATGGTTTCTTCCGTTTAATAAACCTTGTTAATTTTGCTAGTGCTTGTTCTTGACTCCACTGCACAGCGGTGGTTTAGGCAATGTGTTGGAAAAATTTGCTAATTGCAGGCTTTAATTTTCTTCCATCTTAAAATAAATACTTAGCATTTTAGTATTTGGAGAGAGGAACAGTTTAGTGGAGCTGGAGGAGTCACAAAGATTGGTGGCTGGCAGGGAGGGGCTGGAGGGTGTCGGGGAATATCGTGCAAGGATGGAAAAACTAAAAATTTCTAGAAGGCCCTGGCATCTGGGGTCTGTTTAGTGGGAGAGGTATGTGTGTGCAGAGGGCTAGGTAGATCTGTGCAGGGAGAGGCAGAGGGAAGGGGGCGGTTGGCCCACTGCTCACCAAACCCCTTCTCTTCCTGGGTGCAGTTCTCTCATCCAAGAAGAGTTTTGTGAGCACCTGTATGTCACGTCTTAGATGAGAGAATAATTCTGTAGTCCATGAAATTTGTGACTTTATGCCTCGCATCCTTATAATTGCCAAATATCAGCAGGGCAGCTGTCAGATTCTCTCTTTTTGTGTAACAGGGATGGTTGTTGCTATCCTCCCTGGAATTTATACCACCCCCTTCCCTCAGTTAGCCAATCACTGTCATATACATTACCATGAATTTCATTTCAGGTTGGTAAAGGGAAAATTACAAAATGTTTGTTACAAAGAGGGGACATTGGTTATGGCGGAGTTGAGAATCACTGTGCTGTGACAGCCCTTAGGGGGAGGTCTCAGCAGATATTTCCATTTTTTTCCTTTCTTGTGCTTAATCAATCCACTCTTAGTAAGATTTTACTTTGACCTGATGAGGGTCAGCTCAACCTGTTTTGGAAGGAAGAGGGAGAAAAATCCTAGGACAGACTTCCAGCAAGCGTTCCTTGTCTCGGGTGTGTGCAGTACTGCGCTGAACAACACTAGACCCCATGGATTTTATTCCTTAGTTGATGAGATACGAGCCCTCGTAAGCCCTGGACTGGAGAGGGCCTCCCGGTTTCCAAAGAGCTTCCTTAAACATGACCTCACTTCAGCATCACAATAACCCTGTGGGGTGAAGGGGAAAGGAAGGAACTAACAGGAATTGCGGGAGTTCAGAATGAGGGATTATTTCCAGCTGAGGTGGGGGGACCCCGGGAGTCTCACTGGGAAAGTGGCATTTGAGACGGGCCTTGGAGGAAGCATGGGAGTGCAGAGGACAGCATCGCAGGGGAGGCCACCGGGTGAGCAAAGGCACAGAGGCATGAAGATGCGGGCGTGCCTGGGGGCTGGAAGGATCCACCAGGCCCAGAGTGCCGCAGTATTTCATTGTGATCGCTATCCTCACTGCCCTCTTTAAAAGCACACTTCCAGACCACCTGCTACATGCCAGACACTTGGCTAGGGCTGGGAGACGCAAAAGACATCACCCACAGTTCCTGCTTTGAAGGTGCTTACGGCCCCCCACACAGCAACCTGTAACGCAGTGCGTAGGTGCTGCTTGGAGAGTTTGCACTTCCGTTAACGTATGCATGTTTTCCTGCCCAAATCACAACGACAGAGGCCTCTGAACATTCCCGTCATCGGTACCTGGAGCTGTCCCTTGAAGGGCCCTCAAATTAAGTCTCTAGGAAGGCAGTGTGCACAGTGGTTAAGACCACAGTCTCTGGAGTCTGCAGGCCTGGGTTGAAATCTGGGCTTCACAACTGATGACCCAGGACCCCTGGGGGAGCCTTTAGTTCTCTAGCTTGGTTGCCTTGTCTATAAAACAGGGATACAAATGCCACTTGGCTGATTGGCTTGTCATACCAGTTGAGACAATGCAGAGAGATACTTAGGACCATGCATGGCACCAATAAACACTCGACATATGCTAATAAACGAGGAAGATGCTGCCTGCCGTGGCTTCTGTGCTGCGGCAGGAGAGCGGGGCAGGTGCGCCAGGCCGTTGTGTAGCCTCGGTAGCATTTCTTGGCTTAAAGGAATAGGAATTTCTTAATAAGCCAGGTATTTCTTGTAGAGACCCCCCCACACCTCCAGCAGTGCTGGAACGCGTAGAAGATGTTTTGGATGTGTCACCACTGACTGTCACACGCTGTCCTGCTGCATCGGGTTTCCCGCAGCTAAACCAAGGCCAGGGGCGGGGAGCCCAGCTCTGTGGCCATGGGCGAGGGAGGCATTCCTCTGAAATCTGCCAACCCCTTGAGAGCTTCCTTCAATTATGCTGCCCCGCGTGAGTTTGCACACCCTCGCACACAATCGGCTTTCCTCTCCTAGGAGTTTGGGATATTTCAGGCCTTGTGAATCGACTGTGTTTATTAGACAGCCTTTGTTTTCCCCTTCTAAGATAGGAAGCTCATTAGACACAAGCACGAACAATCAAGCTTTAACTCAGAGTTTAAAATGTCCCCTGAGAACCAGGGATATTTTCTAAGGGGGCACGTTCAGAGGCACAGCCCAACCCAGAGTCGCTAAGCTGCCAAGCAGGTCCTGGGTAATTCACATTCCGAGGATTTCGAGGTTCCCATGGGACGAATGCTTCTCCCCTCCCCACCCCGTGATCCCATCCCACAGCTAGGAATGTGAGGCAAAGCTGGGGCAAAATATGTGGAAATTAGTTACGATGGCCCTGGAGTCAGTGTTGTGGGCTGCCGTTCTGGTGTACCCACTTACTAATCGTGTGACCCTGGGCACGTTACTTAACCTCAGATTCCTCATTCTTAAAATGAGGATAGTAATACCCACTTCGTAGGATCATTGCGAGGCTTAAGCAAAACAATGTACATGACTGTCAGCTATTATTATTATTATTATTTTTTTTTTTTGAGGCAGAGTCTCATTCTTTTTGCCCGGGCTAGAGTGAGTGCTGTGGTGTCAGCCTAGCTCACAGCAACCTCAAACTCCTGGGCTCAAGCAATCCTTCTACCTCAGTCTCCCGAGTAGCTGGGACTACAGGCATGCATCACCTTGCCCGGCTAACTTTTTCTATATATTTTTAGTTGTCCGATTAATTTCTTTCTATTTTTTAGTAGAGACGGGGTCTCACTTTTGCTCAGGCTGATTTCGAACTCCTGAGCTCCAACAATCCGCCTGCCTCGGCCTCCCAGAGTGCTAGGATTATAGGCGTGAGCCACCGTGCCCGGCCCATTGTCAGCTATTATTATATATAGTGCATTGTTGTTCTCAGCTGATGCCAACTCAGTACTTTCTATGTGCCAGGTGCTGTGTGAGGTGCAGGAAATTCATACAAGAACACGTCCTTGTCCCTCTTCTTGAGGAGGTCACCACTCAACAGGATAGACAAAATGTGCACAGGTTATTATAAAACAGTGTGGAAAATTCATGTAACTGGCTTTGGGAATACAGCGGGTGGTGGTGGTGGCGACAGTGATGGTACAAGTCTATTAAGGAAGGTAGTGATTAATAACGATGATGGTGGTGTGGTCACGTTGGTAATGGTTTGCTTTGAAGGATGGTAGTAATTATGGTGCTGGTGACCGTGTGATGGTGACGATCATAATAAGGACTTAGTAATGGTGTGATAGTGATCTTGGGGATGATGAGATTGGTGATCATGGTGACCACAGTGATGGCGGAGGTGGTAATGATTTATCGTGAGGACAGTGGTAACGCGAACGCTGCTGCTGGTGGTGACAGTGGGCCTGACAGTGGTAGTCAGGACGTCAGTGATGAGGATCGCAGTCACGATGGTGGTGAGGTCATGGGGGTGATGGTGACATGGTGATGATGGTATTGGGTAAGGATGGTAGTGGAGATGGCACTGGGACGGTGTGAGGGCCGTAGTGGTAGCAGGGACCGTGATGGGAATGGTAGTAATGATAAGACAGGCGATGGTGGTGGAGGCGGTGGAGACCTGCCCTGAGGACGGTAGTCGTGGTGGTGGTGGGCACCGTGAGAAGGCAGCTGCTCCCAAACGGCCTGCTTGCTGTCGCGTTCTGCATCGCAGTTGCTTTCTTTGTGTGTTACGTCTTAGCCTTGAGACTTTTTGAAATAGCCCCATTAGGGAAGTGTAGAAAGAGGGATGGGAGAGCATTTCCAGGACGTCTGATGTGTGCGAGATCTTTCACTGCATTATGAGGTAGGAGCTCTAGCACCATTATGACTAGAGAAGTTAAGCGAGTTATTCATGGTCACAGTTTTTGGGGGGCACAACCGGAATTCAAACCCAGGTTGCCTCCAGCTATAATTTCTGTCCATTCCTTTCCTCCTTTGATCCAATGTTGTCTTTTTCCGTGGAAGCACCGGGGATAATGCCTTCAATTGTTATCTGAGAACAAGGTAGTTATTCGCCAACATCTTGTTATCAGCTAACACCAAGAGGATTAATGGGACTGGTGCGCTGAACACAGTCAGGGAGGTGGGCAGCTTTGATGGTTGCGTGAGTGGGCAGGCACAGGAGATAAACTGCTTTTGCCAGTGGCCTGTCTCCTGGCTGGGTTTGTGCCTGATGTCCTGCGTGTGAAGAAATCTTTGCACCAAGCTTGAGTGTGAAACTAGAAAGCATCAAGGTCCAGAACTGGGGCCACCCCACCGGGGCAGAAGCACTATTGTGCTACCAGGGCACAGATAGCTGCGATGGTCACCTAGGCTGCTTCCATATCTTAGCTGTTGTGAATAATGCCGCGGTGAGCACAGGAGTGCAGATGTCTCTTTAGCATACTGATTTCATTTCTTCTGGATATATACCCAGAACTAGGATTGCCAGATCATATGGTAATTCTATTTTTAGTTTTCCAAGGAAACTAGAAGTTAACTTTTATTGTTCCCATTTTGCAGATTAGCAACCTTAGGCTCTGAAAAGGACTCTTCACAATTAGGACTTGACTCCAACCTGGTCAATAACTAATAAAAATAGGTGACGTTTACTAAGCTCCTACTGTGTGTCAGGTACTGTTCTGTTTTAATGTATTATTTCCTTTAATTCTCAAAAACAATCCTGGCAGTGTTGCTGCCATTTCCCCCCATTTTGCAGGTGATAAAAGGAGGCTTGGAGAGATTAGGACAACCGTGCAAGGCTAACAGGTGCCGGAGGTGGGGTTTGAACCCAGACAGTCAGGCTCTGTAGAACTTACACCTTCACCCTTATGTAAGCAACATGATTTAGTGCAATAGACTCAGATGTGGAAACCCAAGACTCCGTTTTGAGTCCCGAGCCTGCCTCTGATTTTCTTGCTACGTAAAGTGTGGTCCGTGGACCAGCAGCATTTGTGTCACCTGGGAGCTGTTAGAAAGCAGAATCTAGGCTTACGCCAGACCTGCTGGATCAGAGTTTTCATTTTACCTAGATCCCCAGAGGATTCAAATGCTCACTGGAAGGTGAGAAGCACTGTCCTACCAGCTTTACCCAAATCACAGGCTCTCTTTTGGCCTCAGTTTCTCCAACTGTAGAAGGAAGACAGCAAGTGCGTCTGCCCCCTCTCAGGGCTGCCTTGGAGATCAGAAGGCAGGAGCTTTGCGCAAAGGCATTGTAAATTGCACAGTGTTCTACAGAGGTCAAAACCAAACAGTGAGCCAGAGCATTAATGCTTTAGAGACAATTCGACAAACAGATAATGCCTTTTATCCCGACGGCTCGGCTGGGCAGGAACTCACAGTGCTGTGTGTTATGAAAAATAACCAGACAGAAGAAATGCCTTTTACAAGCAGTTCCTGGAAATTTCGAGCTTTATCAAGGAATTTGGTTTCTCCAGTTCACTGCCTAGTGAAAATAGCTGTGCCTTAATAAGACCCAGATGTTGACACAGCCACTCACCTTCCCCATTGCATGAATGCGTTTCATACTGAATTTCACCTAAGGAATTTTAGACTTTAAAGATAATAATCGAAAACACTGCCAGCTTCCCTTTGGGATTCTTGCTGATTTGGGAGATCAAAGATGTCCCAACAGCACAGTGGATGGAGACAGCAAGTTAGGTTTCTTGTCCACTAACACAAAGATGAATGCAGTGTGACAGTGGCCATCGTAGCACCGTTGTCCCTGGGTAGGTCTGCTCAAAGTGGGTTCTAGCCTTACATAGTTTTGATACTTTACCCCCACTGCCCTCATGCTACGCACAGATGTGGCCAGTGTGCTAACAACATTAGCTTCTGTTTCAAATACAATTAAATGGATGCCCTTGCTGGTTAATTCTTGGCATACCTAAAAAATACTTTCTCCGTGTCTAGGAAAAGTATGAGATGTTTAATTTCCAAACAACGAATGGCTCCCAAGGGCATCTCACATGGAGTTTCGTGGGATGGGAAATCAGCCCAAAGAAGGGCGCCCACCATGGTGGCCCCTCGCTTTTTCCGGAGGCGGCCTGATTTGGCTTTCTGCGAGTGGCTGAGAAATAACATAACTCTTGACTTTTGAGAGAGCCCCACGCTCTCGTGGACCCACATGGAGAGACCAGGCTGTTTTCATTACACACTCGCTGGAATGCACAGGATCTGCTGCAGGTCACCAGGGATTTCACAAACCCCAAAGCAAGAATGGCAGAAATTTGACTTTTAGAGACCCTGCCACTCTTCGATTTGCTACGTGCTTTCCTCTGCTTCTTTAAAGAAACTATTCAGGGAGATAGTCTCAAAATTGTTTTAAAGGTCCAGACAATGAGGAAGTTCTCTTATGGAGGCTCTCCTCCCCCAGGCAGGGGTATCTTGCGGGCATGGTCATTAGCCCCAAGATAGGGGCATGTAAATGAGAAGCTTCTGGTTTGGGCCTCGGTTTGCACCCTGGCTTTGCCACTTCCTTGCAGCGGGACTGAGCAGTTACTCGACTCTTTGGAGGCTCTGTTTTCTGGCTGTCAAAATGGCAAGCAACATCTCAGAGGGTCCTTACGGAGATTACACGAGCTCCTGGCTCCAGCTACTAACAATCTGTGGATTTCTCTAGAAAGATGTTGTTTCCTTCCATGTAGGAAGCCACCACTGTCAAACTCTATTTTGAGTTATTAAATATATTACTTTAAAAATATTTAAGAGGGAAAATAAGGATTTGGTCTATTTAAGGAACAGGCTAGATAATGCTGAAAACCCAGGTCCACATCAGAGGCTGCTCTCCGTGGGAACCTCAGCCCACCCAATCTGTTTCAGTAAATGTGAATGGACTTCTCGCTGCAGTGCAGGCACTGTTTGCACCAGGGGCTTCGATTACGAGAGTGGGCAAGACAGACCCCGTTCCTGTGGTCAAGTGGCTGAAAGTTAGTGGGGGCAGAAATAAGTCAAGAAACCGGCAATTACAAAACAGTGAGATAAATGCCACAACAAGGGAAGAACAAGATACTGGGGACACCAGTGGAGACCTGCACGGTGGGGGAAGATGTGCCATAAAGGACAAATGAGAATGGAGCAGGGGACACCTCTGTAAAAACTTGGAGGTGACACCAAGCGAGACCTGTTGTGGGAGGTAAAGAAGCACCGCTGAGAAGGCGGACTGTGGCAGCCGATGAGGCCGAGGACAGGTCCGATCTTCCCATCACAGGGGGTTGTACAAGCCAGCCGAGGGAGTTTGGTTAAACCTGGGGGTGACTGGGAGCCACTGGGGACTATAAATATAAAGGGTAACAAGATCAGGTTGTGTTTCTAATGGACAATGCCTTCTGAGAGCTCAGCGTGTGAGTGGCTTCTTCCTGGGAGCCCCCAGAGGCCCTGTGCTCTGCCCCCCGCCTCTTACACCACCAAGGGTGCTACCCCCTTCCCCGTGTGTGTGCCTCCTGAGGGCAGGCCCCCCCAGGGACCCCAGCCACCAATGACTGCCTGCATGCAGTAGGAGCTCAAGAAACAGTTTTTGAGTGATTTAAAAGAAGGAGAAGAAGAAAGAGAGAGAGAGAGAACAGTGAACAGCTTAGAGAAGAGTACTAGGCATGAGTCTGATATTAGCTAATATTAATTCATTACATCTTTACAACAGTCCTATGAAGTAGGTACTTTTGTTGCCTCTATTTGTAGATAAAGATACTGAAGCAAAGAGAGGTTAAATCAGCCAGCCCGAGGTTACACAGCTGGCTGGTAATTAGTTGAGCTGGGACCTGACCTCAGGCCATTTGGCTGCAGGGCCTGTCCTGCTCTGAGGAATAAAACTCTCGCCAGGTTGCCAATTGCTCAAGCAGCTGAGTCTTCATGTAATATTCCGCACAACCCACGTGTCGTGCCTCCTCTCCTCCTGCTCTATAGACTGAATGTTTGTGTCCCAACCCCAAATTCATATGTTGAAACCTAACCCCCAAAGTGATGGTATTTGGGAAGTGATTAGACCATGAGGGTGGAGCCCACATGAATGATATTAGTGTCTTTGTCAAAAGGGACCCCAGAGAGCTCCCATGCCCCTTCTGCCATGTGAGGTTACAGCAAGAAGATGGCTGTCCATGAACCAGGAAGCAGGTCTTCAACAGGCACAGAATCCGCAGGGCCTTGATCTTGGACTTCTCAGTCTCCAGAACTGTAAGAGACGAATTTCTGTTGTGTAGAAGCCACCCGGTCTCTGATATTTTATTATAGCTCCCCAAATGGACTAAGATACCTCCCAATTGAGTGAGTCAACCTGGAGAGTCTGGAAGTAGCGTAGAGGAGAAGGGAGCCACACAGTCTCCCATACAGGACTCGGTGTGGTCAGTAAGACTCTCAGAGACACAGCAGCCGCTCCTGCCAATGAGCTAAATAGAATTAAAGGCTTCCGAGGATGAAGGTGCCAGAAGCTCAGAGCCAAGTTCTGACATGCCGAGCGAAGCTGGCAGAATCAGAAAAAGTAGAACTGTATGGCTGGAAGGGCCTGTCGCTATTTTCCCAAATAACTGGACCATTCATGTCTTACGTCACCCCCACAGGCACACTCTGATCTCACCACCGGCCACCTGTTATTCCTCAGCCTAGCCTTGCTGTCTCACACCTCCGTGCCTTTGCTCTCTCCATTCCCAGTGCCTGGAATGCCTCCTGGAATGCCTCCTTGCCCAGTGCGGCTCATTCCTACCTGTCTTTTGAGACTCAGTTCAAATGCTCTTTGATTCCTTCATTCATAAATCATTCCTTCATGACTCACTGTTAGCTAGTTTTTGCCACAATCGTGCTGCGTAACAAACAAGCACACAGCCTCAGTGACATACAACAATAAACACTTTTTAAGCTCACACAGCTGGGTGTTGGCCATGGGCTGTTTACAGAGCCAGGGCTCGATGGGATGACCCTGTTCTGCTCCAGGTGTCTATGATCCTTCTTGGACCAGGCTAGTCTTGGGATGCTATTCTCACAGCAATGGCGGAGATACTAGAGGGCAAAGAGAAAACCACAAGGCTTGTAAGGCTCAGGCTTGGACTAGCACTCCACTACCCCTGTATTCCACT
Source organism: Avahi laniger (assembly GCA_963575035.1). Lineage (NCBI taxonomy): Eukaryota > Metazoa > Chordata > Mammalia > Primates > Indriidae > Avahi > Avahi laniger. The sequence continues at coordinate 41,945 of CAUYSK010021204.1, forward strand.
GGCCAAAGCAAGTCACATGGTCAAACTCAAATTCGAGGAGCAGGAAAATAAACCCTGCCCGTTGAGTGGAAAGAAGTGCAAAGTCTCATGGCAAAGGGCATGACTACATGGAGAGGGGACTTATGGAATAAGGATATAAAGAAAGAAAATATTTTTGTGCAACTGTACAATGCATTTGTGCTCTAAGGTGTTAGTGTGAAAGAGTCAAGAAGTCAAATTTTTACTGTACCTTATCTATGCTTAGATACATATATACTTACCATTGCTTTACAGCTGCCTACAATATTCAGTACAGTAACATGCTGTGTATTTGTAGCCTAGAAGCAATAAGCTAGACCATACAGTCTAGCTGTGTAGTAGGTTATACCATTTGGGTTTGTGTAAATACACTCTATGATGTTTGCACAATGACAAAATACGCTAATGATGCCTTTCTCAGAATGTATCCCAATTGTTAAGTGATGCATGACTATATGAAAAAACAATCATCATCACTAATCATCAGGGAAATGCAAATCAAAGCCACAATGAGATACCACCTCATACCTGTTAGAATAGCCAAAAAGACAAAAGCGTTGGTGAGAATGTGGAGAAAAGGGAAGCCTTGCACACTGTTGGTGGGAATGTAAATCAGTACAGCCATTATGGAAAATAGCATGGAGGGTCCTCAAAAAATTAAAAATAGAACTACCATGTGACCCAGCAATCCAACTTGTGGATATGTATCCAAAGTTATTGAAATCAGTAAGATATGGAATCAACCTAAGTGTCCATCAACAGGTGAATAGATAAAGAAAATATGATATATATGTATATATAGATCTACACACACACACACACACACAAAATGGAATACTATTCATCCATAAAAAAGAATGAAATCCTGTCATTTGGGACAACATGGATGAACCTGGAGACCACTGTTAAGTGAAATAAGCCAGCACAGAAAGACAAATACCAAATGATTTCACTTACACGTGGAATCTGAAAAAACTGATCTCAGAGAAGGATGGAGTAGGACCCCTCCCTAACCACCCAAGCCTCTGATATGGGCGGGTTGCCCATCCACATGGATGGGGAGATCTTGATCAAAGGAGATATAATTACAGTTAGATAGGAGGAAAAAAAGGTTCCGAATTGACAGAGAGAAAGACAGAAAGTAGATATGTGATTGCCTAGGGCTGGGGGGGAGGGAGGGAGAGAACAGGTGAGAGGGGAGAGAGATTGGGAATGACTACTAATGACTATGGAGTTTCTTTCCTGGGTGATGAAAATGCTCTAAAATTGATGGTGATGATTGCACGACTCTGCGGACATCCTGAAAACCATTGGATTGTGTACTCTTAATAGTGAATGGTATGATATGTGAATTATATCTCAATAAAGCTATTTTTTAAAGCCCTGTACGTTATCGAAAGGCCACCTTCTCAGTGACTGGGGAGTCAGGTTGGAACTCAAAGCCACTCTGCCTTCAGCACGCATGCTTGTCTCACTATCTCATGTTCCCATTCCTCTTTCTGGAAAGGCAGTGGATTTTATAGATGGAGGCAAAATGGGGTTGGTTTTGGCTGTCTTTTTCAAACAGAAACTCATAGTCAGCTGACACGCAATTGTAAGCATTCTGAAATCCCTAAGAGGCTGAGGGTGCTGAGGATTTGTTCTCAAGGTTTTGTAGGACATACACAGCCACCATCCCTGCTGCTGTGGGACTTGGGGTTGGCTTTAACAGTTTCTTTCCTTGTACAGCACCCCCGTCTCAAGGGCTGGCTGCTGGCGAAGGCTTGGGGCAGGGTGAGAGTGCAGAGAATGAGGCCATGTGTTGGGAAAGGGGTGCTGGGTAGGGCAGTGAGAGGAAGTTCACTCTCTGTGCCCAGGGATCGGGATGCTTCCCTGCCTTTCACACTCAGCCTGGAAATCCTAACACTTGGGAATGAGGAATTTCTCACTCAGGAGAGAAGCCCGGCACCTGATTATTACCCTTCTGGGTGATGTGTGAAGGCACATGCTAAATGATGCTTAGCCAGATAAGACAGGAGCCAGGAGGTGGGAGCCTCCAGCCTTCTGCTCCATGTCTCCTTGTTTAGAATTCTTTCTCCAAGATATGATTATGATCTCCAGGATTTATTCATCACTGTCAGCTCGAGATGGGGGGAAATGCTTGTGTTTTATGTGCTAATTGAACTGTGTCCCTCTTCCCTGATGCCTGTCTCCCTTGTTTAGAACATACTGGTTGAGAGGGGAGTGGCTCGTGCAGTGGCGGTGGCCAGGGAGTCAGTGTGCCAGGCACTGAGCTGATTGTTTTTGTGCATCGCCTCCTTTGCTTCTCATCACAGGTGCTATGATTATGCCCAGGTGTGTTTAAGGAAAAGTAAGCTACAGGGAGGCTAATGTCCTGTGGTGTAAATGTGGCATGGCCAAGATTAGAACCCAGGACTATCTGATTCCAGAACTCGCAGGCTGAACCACTGGTTTGTATATCCTTCTTCCAAAATAGAAATAGCAGGTTGGTGCGGTACTGGGGTCAGGACCGTGTGTTTAATAGTGGCCGTGCTACAGACAGCTGTGGGATCATTGGTAAGGGTGTTACCTCTTTGGGACTTAAATTCCTCAACTGTAAGGTAACACCGTTGGTCTAGATATTCTCTAAAGTACCTTCTAGACATGAGAGTTGATGATTTTAGGTTGATGTTTACAATCAAAATCTGGAAGAAATTATTGTCTTTTCTTTATGGATCTTGGTTTTTAGAAGGAGGCATTGGCCTTTAGATTAGGACCCTAATCTAATTTAGGAGGCTAGTGTTCATCATGGAGTTGTATGGGCTTTGGAGCCTTTGGAGGAGGGTTCAAATCCGGCTCTGCCAGGAGTTTCCTGCAAGTCATGTTATCTCTCTGAGCTTTAGCTTCCATTATTAGGATTGAGGCTACTAAAACCTTCCCTGCTGAGGATCCATGAATATCTCAGGTATAACGGTGAGCAAAGACTATGACATCCTCCTTGAGGGCAGGACCAGGCCTTATTTATTTTCTCCAGGAATGAGGTTGGGGTTGAATTAAGAGGGAGAAAAAGGCAAGCCTGTTTTCCTCTGGACAACCAGGGTCTCTGTTTTGTTCAAGGTGGTGCAGGGGCGGGGTGCATCTCCCAGCCCCAGCGTCTCCCATTAACCAGGGTTTTGCCCTGTCCTGAGAAGATCTCCCACTCAGTTCCAGGAGACTGTGTCATCTTCCACTACATCGGTTGGATCACACTCAAGCAAAGGTGTGTGGCATGCAGCATCTCTGGCTTTGGGCACTGAAGAAGGATTTGCGATAAAGTGATGGGAAGAAAACGAACAAAAGCCCTGGATTTCCTTTGGGCTGTGGCAGCCATTCTGCCCTATGCTGCTGAATTTGAAGTTAAACTCCGTAATCTGAGCTCTGTAAATGTATCCATAACTTCAACTAGAACCATTGGTGTTTCAAACCATGAATGGACTTAATGATCATATATTCTGAGCTTCTCCTTTTAGAGTTGGGTGAAATGAGTGAGAGAGCATCCATGTGTCCATGCCAAAAGCAATGGTTTAAATAGGGTGGAAGTTTATTTTTTCACATAAACATCGGTAGCCCAGGGCTGAAATTGGTAGATCCGTGACCATCAGTGAACCAAAGCTGCTCCCATCCTCAATATAAGACTTCTACTTTGTGATTCAGGATGGCTGCTCTAGCTCCAGCCATCACAGCTTCAGTCCGGTTCACAGGAAGAAGGAAGAGGAAAGAGAATGGAACAGGTGTTCTATTTAAGGATGCAGCATGGAAGTTACATAAGCTGTATCATACATATGTAAGGATTTACACACTTAATGATTATACAAGTCATGTCCACTTACATCCCATTGGTTAAAAATGTCATATGTCCATATCTAGCTGCAAGAGAGTGTAGTCTTTATTCCGTTGGCTATGTGCTTAATTAAGATTTGAGGGTTCTGTTATAGAGGAATAAAGGGGACTTGCATCTGAGGACAACCAGCAGGCTCTGCCACACAAGCTAACATGCCTACTTTACCACGAAGTTCAAATGCAGATGTGTTGCCCTCTCAATCTGTGCTCTTTCTGTAGCATCACAAGCCTAGAGTAAATTTCTTTTAGGTTCTTAGTAAAATTTCTTGCAAAATTCTCACCACAAGGGTGGCAGGTGGCAAGTTCCAGACCGACAGTTGGTGGGAGCGCAGGCAGACGGTGAGTGGGAATGAAATGAGGGGAGCAGCTGGGCCACACGGAGCCTTCTGTGGACCTGGCCCCTGTTGGTGAGGAGACCTGGATCTGCCCTGGGAGGGCAGTGCAGCCACACTGCCCCCCACTGAGGAGACAGGGAGAAGTGAGGTTGCACAGTGCTGGGAGAAGAAGACAAGCGCTACTGGGAAAAATCAGACACTTGTGCAAATTCCATTTAACCTGGGAATGTAAAGGGCTGTGCTGCTGGGATAGGCGGTGGCCAGAATTCAGCAGGCAGCCACAGCAGTGCCAGTTCCCAGAACTCTGGGGAAGCCATTGGAAGAGGGCCTGGACCGAGCATTAATAAAGAGAACTGTGCAGCCTTCAGCCTGTTTCAGTCTCTGAGACTTGGTAAGGACACATGAGAGAGAGGTGTGTGTGAGAGACAAGAGAGAGAATAGAGAAGAGATCGAACGGAGCGGGGGGGAGAGAGAGACAGGGAGGGAGGAGAGAAAGATGGTAAGGAAAGATAGCAGATGAAAAGAGGAAAGAGAAAAGAAAAGAAGAGAGAAAACATATAATTATTATTATATGATTATTATGAGGCTGCTTTGAGTTCCAAGAGACATTAACCAACTCAAATTGGCTTAAGCCAAAAAAAAAAAAAAGTTAACAGGAGGAATAGTAGTAGCAAAATGGATGCCAGCAGCTCCTGACTTACCTCTGTCTTCTCAGGATTCCCAGGGGACGGGGGCTTCTCTTTTTTCTGTTAGTTACAACCGAGGTTTTGGACTTGAATTTCATTGACATGGATTGGCCAAGCTTGAGTCCTCTGACCAGGATGGGGGAACATCTGTGCTGACCAAACCAGATGGACTAAGAAAGGAGGAGGTTGGTTTTCCAAGGAAAATCAGAGTGCTGTTGCTAAAAGAAGATGGAATAGACTCTGGACAAACAACAGACATTATATAAGATGAGTTTCGTATATATATGAAGCTGAGAGGGAGGGAGGGGGAGACAGATATGAGAGATGGTGATGGGAGATAAGAGATGAGAGAGACAGATATGGGGGGAGAGAGCAAAGATGAATATGGAAAAGTAAGTATGAAAGAGGAAAATATGAGGGAGGAAAGGAAAGTGAGAAAAGAAAAGAAAGACTGACAGAAAGGCAGAAAGAAGGAAGGAAGGAAAAAAGGAAAGAGAAAGGAGAGAAGAGGGATGGAAAAAAGAGGAAGGGAAAGAGAAAGGAAGGAAGGAGAGAAAACTGAAAGGATGGAAGGAATCGGGGGAAGGGAGGGAGGGAGAGGTGTGTTTACCTGCGTCAGCACACAGAACACAGAATTGAGTACTGCGAGGTGTGGTGAGCCTTTCCTGCAACTTAGTATCGCAAGCCCGAGTCCCCCAGACAGACCAGGTCTAGGAAGAGATGAGATCTCACCAAAGTTCCCCCTCGCTTCCCTCTCTCCTGAGCATGGTCCCGCCCTGCATCATCCTCTCCTCGCCTTGTCTCCGCCCCAGTGGGATCCTGGAGTCTTTCTGGAAATCGTGGGCTCGCCTCCTCAATGTCATTGGCCATGCTTTGGTCCAGGAGCCCAGGGGCTTCGGTCCGCCATGTGTTTTCAGTGTGTGGCTGCCTGAGAACACATCTGTCAACCTTAGCACGAGAGAACAAAAGCTTGGGTTTGACATGAAAAGTACAGCAAAGGAGCAGTCCTGACCCAGCTGCCATGTGGCATTCCTAAGCGCGCAGAGATTCAGCCTGGAAGATACGCGCAGTACTTGAAAGGAGCCTTTTATCCAGGCAAGAGGGGATAAACACATCTGTATGGCATTGATTTTCCCCCCTTTCTTTCTGGGATTTGGAGCTGGGCTGGGGGAAGGAACAATGAAAACATTTTAAACATCTGACACTGGGTTGGGATTGTGGATAGGCGGCATTTTGGGGGAAATGAAAGGTGAAATGCCAAATTTAGTTTGGCTCCTCTTTCTTTCTGGCGCCATTTTTTTTTCCTCTTGTATTCGACCCATATTTTTCTTTTAGCACCGGTGGGGGGTGGGGTGGATCGTGTAACATTCCTATTTAGCACATACATAGCTTGCCTTGTCCTAAAAGGGAAACACACACTGACAACGGAAACCTCGAAACCTCCCGAGTGGGAGGCAACCTTAGGTTTCTGGCTCCCAAGATATTTATTTTGGTTACTGTTTAGTGCACTGAACACCAACCAGGATCCCTTGACTCACAGCTGAAATGGGATCAGAATCTGAACACATGATGTCTCTGCTGGAAACACAAAGATTGTAGCTATACAAGAATAAGGAATTATATTTAAGAAGAAATAAGCCATTTGTACAGGGATGGGGCCAAGTGGATCCATGTGTCAGGAAGAAAGGGTTTGGTACATTATGTTCTGGAATGGGTTGGGCTGTTTTTACTGACAGCTACCTCACAGCCCACTAGTATAGTTGGGGCTTTGCCATGGTCTACCAGATGTCCCAGGAAAAGGGCTGGTGGGGCAGGCCAATCGCTAGGTGCAGGCCAAAGTCAGGGAAGAGAAATCATAAAGTTCATTACCCAGGACTCATGAGACCTGATGCTATGGGCAGAACTTGTCGAACTCCAGGGGTTTTATGTAGTAGCTGAATGGTCTTCGAAAATTCAACCAAGCTTTCTGAGTTTTCAAAAATGATGATGTGAAATTTAAATGAAAATATATAAGTGAAAAGCCTGATATGGTAGGAATACAGCAAATGCTAAGAAACTTGTTTTTTCCTGTTTCCTGCCAGTGTGTCCCAAGCTAGACTGTAAGCTTCTAGAGTATGTATATTCTAATTTTTTGGATTTCTGGAATACTTTAGTGCTTTGTAAATTTACATAGACAACTTTTTACTAAATGTAAACTGGTTTATTACAATAAACTTTTTTCCCCTAAGATTGATTTTAAGGTACCTTTTCTAGGAAGTCTTCCTTGAATCCCTGAACTGTTTTTTTTAGATGACAGTTTCATTGAGATATCATTTACATACCATAAAGTTCACCCTTTTAAAGTGTACATTTCAATAGTTTTTAGTATATTTACAGAGTTATGCATATACACCACTACTTCAGATCATTTTCATTAACCCAAATAGACCCATTCTTCCTCCTTCCCTTGCAGGTGAGGCAACCTCTATTTATTTTGTGTTTCACTATGCCCAGAGTTGTATCATGACCTGAGTACCCACCTCTGCATTTGGCATGGCGTTGACACCATTCAAAATGCATATGAATTTAGTGCGGGCTGAGTGGCTCAGGAGAGGAAAACCAGTATACTATTCAAGGAAAAAGAGTTGAAATGGATACTGAGTGTCAAGAAAGACAGATGCTCACAAACTTTCAGTTCCATTGGTGGTTCACGTTATATTTCTATTGGATAGTGCTGTTCTAGATGCTTCTAGATCTTTCAACTGCCAGTTCTCTTGAGATCAGGGACTGTGCCTTATTTATTATTGTTTCTTTAATAGAGGGCCTTGTACATACTATGTGCTAAGTAAATATTGCTGAATGATGAATATTGTCTGCCTTAAACGATTCCCCATTTCCAATAAAATGAATGCAAAGTTCCTTAGCAGTCTGACTCCAACATTGTATTTCAAACTTGTGTCCCATAGGAGGTTGGACCACATCTTCTGGGCTATGTTATGCTCAGACAGGCCTCTGTACTCTTCCTTCCCAGTCCAGCCTGCAGAGATGGGGGAGCCCAGGATCTGGAAGGGAGAAGTGGGTGAGAGTGTGTGTAGATGAGACATGCTGTCATATGGAGAGAGCTGTTCATCTCTTAATATTTAAAGCCATAGCTTAGAGAATCCTCATTCTTCAAAGCTCTCTAGATTTTTAGAAAATGACTGGTTCATTTCCCCCACTAATCCATTCATTTGTCTACATGCAACTTGGACTTTCCTGAAACTTCGTAAGAATCCCAAAATCTGTGATTATCCTTGTCCTGCCTTTGGCTTAAACTAGTTCATCTGAATTCTGGTCACTTTCAATAAAGAGAGTCGTAGAAACTCAGTCATCATAGAACCTGCCCCTGGACTGTGCGTGGTTAATGCTGGCTGAACATATGAAAGGCGCCACGGCCCCAGCCAAGACAGCAAGACAGAGCAGGACCCGAGACGTAGATCCTTTGGCAATGCGATCAATGCTCTTTCTTCCTATACCATGCCGGGCCATGAGAGAAAATTCCTGAAGAAGTGCTGTGCGCTCTTCAAAAAAGGCAGTGGTTAGAAGTGGGATAGATTGTGGGCACAGGGCCATGGTGTCTGTTGTATCTGTTCTTGTTGCATGGGGTTTGAGCTGTTCCCTCAGTCCCACAGGAAACAATGTGTGTGCTAATTTTTCTCGCTCTCTTTTTAGGAAAAATGTTTGAGAAGAGTATAACATAGACTTCCTTACTAGGTCAGCAAACACACCTGTATTCTGATAATTAGGAGTCCCGACACCTTCACCTAACAGTAAAAAGTCCAGGGTTACTGACTTCAGGCATGGTTGGATCCAGGTGTGCTCACATGATTTTTTTCAGGAAGTTACTTCTTTCCATCTCTGTCTCTGCCTTCCTTGGTATTGAATTCATTCTTAGGTCAAGAGGGCTTGATTCTTGAGGTAGTCCCTGGTAGCTCTAGGCTCATATCCTTGCAATTGAATGACTCTTGATCATACCAGCAACATTTCTAGGATTATCTCTCATTGGACTCACTCGTGTTGCATTTCCACTGCTGAACCATTTCACTGGTTCATTGTTTGGTAAATCATTTAACTAAAATGTATTAATTGCTTTCCATGTTCAAGTAGCATTTTACTGGAGATGTTCCGTTAAAAAGACATAGAAGATCCCTGAATTCATTCCAGAAGTGGTAAACACACAAACACGAACACATGTATACCACACACACACACACACACACGCACATGTGCACATCCCACAGTAAATGAGTGAACAATAAGAGAAGACATCAGATAATGATAAGTGCTGTGACAAAAATTAAAATAGAAATGATTGTAAGTGGTTGGATTTCTACTTCAGATTGGGTGATGAGGAAGGACGCCAATCCCTTGGCCAGTGAGTGGCATTCCTGATGGGTAATACTGCGGTTGCTCCTGTATCACAGGGGCAGGGGAACTTTCCCATCCAAACCAAGTGCCTGAGAAAGGGAGATGGCTCACTTCCAAGGAAAACCGGAGTGCTATTTCCAGAATCAGAGGATATAGATGCTGGGTAGGGAAAAATCACAGTTGTAGGCTACAGGAATCCTTTTTATCAACGTAATTTTTATGAGCAGGCTTCAAATATTAAAATAAATGCATACAAGCAGTATTTTCTTAGGGTGAATGTATTTTGTAAGTTCAATGTTATTACATCAAGCGCTATGAAGTCAGGCTGTGGGAACAATGAAGCTGGTTTGATGAGCCTCAAAACTGCAAATTGAGGTACCTTTGAATGACCTTTTTTCCTTTTCTCTGAGGAACCCAAATGTCTCAGCATGCACCCATGTGTGGGGCCATCCTTCCCTTGAATACCTGTCAGATTGGCTCAAGCTCCTGCAGGTTTCCTTCCCCACGTGAGTCTGGGCGTCCCTGTGGGAATTCTGGTCCATTCTACACATCACCCTAGTTGCCTCCCGCCTCCTCTGGCCCCAGGAATGCTGCTCTCTTCTTCCCATGAGCTACTGCTTGCTACTGGTGGCCTTGCAACTGGCCCAGGAAAGCTCTCTCTGGAGCTGCTGTTGTTCCTGCTTGCATAGAAGTAGGGATCCAGAACCTTCCCTTAGTTCCCTACAGTAATGGCGAAAATTGGGCCATGTGTTTTGACAGGGTTCTACATGATGTTTGGAGAGAACTACAAGGATGAGAAAAACACTTACTAATAATAGGATAATGCTCAGAGGTTATTTTCTGAGGTTCTCTGAGAGTTCTCTGCTCTCACTCCCTTCCCTTTCATCTGCTACCAACAGAAGTGTTCTCCAGCATGTCTGCCCCTCTAGGACCAGGCCCCAGTGAGCACAGCGCTCAGACAGATGAGAGAGTAAGTCACGTCCTACTCCGCTACCCCTATCCCAGGCTAAGGCTCTAATTTCCTGTCTGAGTACCTGCTTCTTCTCAGCCTGGTTAAAAATATGAACATTTATTCCCTTCAGGAGAGACCCGCTTTGACATGATTTTGCCCTTTGGCCTTCAGTAGACCAAGGTCACTAATATATAATATAATACATTTGTCAATATAGCAATCTATTTCCCAAAATGTGGGTCTTTCAGTCTTGAGTAATAGCCCAGTGGGACGGTAGCAACAGGTCCAAGATGAGCTGCATCAAGTGCAATCCAGTTCCTTTTCCTTGTCTCTCATTCTCTGTGAGGGCAACAGGAGGGACCTGTGTCAGTTCTCCCCAAGTACCTGCCTATTTGAATTCTGATCCTCCTGCCAACAACCCTGTGAAGGAAAACATGTACAACTCTGACAGAGTAAAAAAAAGTTTAGCTATTACAATAGACTAACTACTAAATCCATACAGCAAAGAAAGTTTTCTACCCCCAAAAAGCAATAGTGTTCACAGAGACATAGCTTTGGGAGTCTCTGAGTTCAACCAAATAGGTATTCAGTTCATTTGTCTAAATAGATATGTTTCATCTATTGTATTCCTGTCTTTCTCCAGATATTCTTGTTTTACCTTTGCATATTGTGTTAGTTAGCGTTCTCTGGAGAAGTAGAGCTAATGGGAAACTTATTTATTTATTTATTTCGTATTTCTTATGGGAATTGGTTTGTTTGGTTATGGAGGCCAAGGCCCACCGTCTGCCATTTGCAAGCTGGAGAACCAGGAAAGCTAGTAGTGTAATTTGAAGTTTGAAGGCCTGGAAACTCAGTGAGGGAGGTATGGTGTGCTAGGATAAGTCCTGGAGTCTGAAAGCCCAAGAGCTCCAATGTCCAAGGGCAGAAGGAGATGGTTGTGGCAGTTCAGGAAGAGAGAGGGAGAGAATTCACCCTTCCTCTGCCTTTTTGTTCTGTTCTGTTCCTCTGCCTTTTGTTCTTTTGTTCTGTTCAGAACAAAGTGATTGGATGATGCCCACTCCCACTGGTGAGGATGCATCTCCTTTGCTCAGTCCACCGGTTCAAATGCTAATCTCTTCCAAAAACACCCTCACAGACACATCCAGAAGTAATGTTTAATTAAGAATGTTAAAATTTAACATTCAATGACAATGTTTAAATAATATTTATATGGGCACCTCGTGGCCCATTCAGGTTGACACGTAAAATTAACCATTTCACATAACTAAAAGGATCATTTATAGGTTTTATCAAAAAAAAAAAAAAAAACTAAACCAAAACAAACCAACCAAAAACCTAATCCAACAAACCTTAAAAAATGGATTGATCTAGCCCAAAGTGTGATCAGGTTTTTGTCAGATTCCTAACCTGACACATTCGGAGTCCTCCATGCACGATCCTCCCCCAATGCTGACGTTTTCATCCTCCACGACTAGCCAATGCGTTGCTGGCTCCAGCTAGAGCAAGATCTTCGCTCTCCCTTGCATGTTCGGTGCCAATTCAGCCTCCACACTTCTATTTATGTCGTGATACCACTGTATACCCTCTCCAAATCTGTCCAAATCCCACCCATCCTTCATGGGCCTACATAAAGCCAACCTCGTCCAGGAAATGCTCCCAGACTGGCCCCTGGATTTCCATCAAGCTTTGTTTCTCTCAACAGTGTGGACTTATTTCAGTCATAGATAGGAAAAATGAGGTGAAAAGTCTATTATCTAACTTCATTATTTTTGGGGAGAACAGCTTTGACTAAAAATACCTCGATTTTTCCATTGAGGGAATCGACAAGCTAGGAAGACGTGGGTTTTGGCGGGCTCGCAGGAACAAAGCGACGTGGCTCAGTTGCTCAGCCTGAGGGGAAAAAAGAGTCATTTGTTTTCTGCTTCTGGAGTAGAGGGTGGTGGGCAGGGAAAAGAAGAGGGTGATTGGAGGCATGGAGAGGAGGGGAGGGAGGAATCGGTGAGATCAGGTGAGGTGGGGCCTTTGGGCACTGAAGAGCAAGTTCCTCGCAGCGAAGGGCCTTTAAAAAGAGGCGTGTCTGATGTTCACTGGGAAGGCGTTTGTGCTTTGTTGATGTCATCCCCTTTCTCTGCTTTCCCACACCTTAAGGAAAGTCTGACGCTCTCACAAGAGCTTTGAGCTGGCAGGTTTTGGATGAAGAAAGAGCTGGACTTTATAGCTGCATTGACGTAGTGTAGATCTGAACACGTGGGTGCGGGGAAGTAAGAAGCCGGACTCAGTGACTGCACCAGGAATTTGTAGAAATCTTTGGGAGGAATCTCTGGGGAGTTCCAGCTGATCATAACCATGTCTCAGGTGCTCACTGTGGAGCTACCCTGATTGCAGTCTCGACATAATGAAGAACCCCAGCAAGGCCTACGTGATCTTTGGTCCCAAGGTCCCACTCCTCCAGAAAGCTACTTCTCGTTTTCTCCTCCTCCTCATTCTTTCTCACTTTCTGTGATGTCTCTTTCCCCTGCCTTCCACCTCCTGCCTCATCCTGTCTTACTTAGAGCAATTTGGCTTCTTCCATCCTTCTGTCTACTCTCTCTGTCAGCACAACAAAGACCTAGTAATGAACCGAATGATCAAAAGATCATTCCTTTTGGGACAGTGAGAGGTAGAGTGCAGAGGAGGTGGACTGGAAAGCTTTATAGTTTAATATATGTTTATACCCGTCTCACACTCATCCACACAAACACATGTATACATTCAAGTCTTATCAGAACCTCCAGTTTTTAAATTCTATGGGAGGAGGGACCATGTATTTTTTATAAGTACCCTTACCAACCATCCAGCACAGAGCTAGGCACGTAGCCTTTATTCAGTGAATCATAGGTGACCTTCCGTAAGTTACATGACATCTGTAGGAGAAGGGAGGAGGGGATGGGATTGAAATTTGTACGTCCTATATTGCATGCCAGGCAGAGTACAAGGCACTTTCCATGTAACATCTGTAGTGTATTTAATGCCTGCTATTCACCCAATACTCTGCATAAGTCCTATTTCACTGCAGGAACTGTGCAATATGGTGGGCATGATTATAAACCCTCTGATAACACAGATGTCGTGAGCATCATTGCACAGGGGAGGAGTCTGGGGTTCTGAGAAGTGTGAATCCTGCCATGTCCCCACAGCTGGATTTGCAGAAACAGAATATTTGCCCTGGTCTTTTTGACTCCATGGCTCATGGCCTTTTTCTCTCATTTCACCACAAAACAAATCTATTTCAAATATTTGATGACAAGATGTGTAGAAGCCAGGAATGAGAAAGCCTGTGCTCGTAGCCAACATGCTGTGGAGTACAAGGGGAACGGATGGACTCAGTGACATGCTCCACTCCAGCCGCGTTCCTCAAGGGAGACACTATTGACATTTTTGCCTGGACCATTTTTTATCACGTGGGAATGTTCTGTGCATGGCAATATATTTTATATCCTTAGTTCTTGCCCACTAAATGCCAGGAGTGCCCCTTCTGTTTGTAACACTCCAACAGTAAATGCTCTCAGGTGTTTCCAAATCTCCGTAGGAGGGTGATACCACTCCTCCTCCCTGAGAACCACTAGAGACCAAGTTGCCACCTTAAGTGATCTCCTAGATCTCTTTAGCTTTAGTATTCAATAACTCCATGTGGAAATGAATGAATGAGTGAAAGGAGAGAAGGTCAGGATTACTTGCAGGCATAGGCTGCTCTTGGGAGGGAAGGTTTAGATGGGCTAGTCCTCTGGTTCTGGAGTACTGACCACTGGGGGACTCAGGACAATGCCCACATGGAAGCGTGATGTATGATGCAGACGCGAGATAAAGGGGCCCCGCAGGCGAACTTCACCTACTCTGCAGCTTACCTCTAACCAGACCCTTCCTGGTGCTTTCAGGACCGTGAAGCGAAGGCTGTGCCTGCTCCGCGGCAGCCCTGAGAGGGGGCAGAGAAAGGGAGGGAGGGGCATCAGCCTCGCCATAGTAAAGTGGAATACCATCGCCCTCGACGCTAATGCAAACCAGCTGCCGGCCGGCCCCAGCTTGTGATAGAACAGGCGAAATTCTTGGACACTGAGTTATTCTTAGAAGCATGTGAGCGGTCCCCTGGCAGGGCTCACTGTGAACTAGCTGTTGCCAGCCCCCTGTCAGGATCCCGTGCCAGCAGACCCAAGAGCGATTGTTCTCGCTTATGAAAAATAACTTGGGGATTTTAATTTCAAATTACCCACAGAGATGGGGCCTGGATATAGAAAATGGGGGTAAGGGCAGAGAGGAGAGCGGGACAAAGGTCCGGGAGTAGCAACAGAGAGCATCATCCATTCACTCAACACACGTGTCGCGAGTGTCTGCTCTGTGCAGATGCTGGGGCTCTCGCCGCCTCCAGACTTCCACGGGATCGGGGTGGCCGTGGTGGACAGCTGCCCGCACCCCGGCAGTGGGCACTCCCACACGCTTTTAGGTTCCGTGCATTGAGTGCTTTCTGTGTGCCAGGCCCTTTACACAGATCTCATTCAGTCTTCACAGCAGCACTGTGCGGTAGGTAGCATCGCTCCTGTTTTATAGGAAACCGAGTGTTGGAGAAGGAAGCTGCCTAAGGCTCCATGGCTATCAAGTGGCAGAGCCAGGATTTGAACTCAGGCCAGCTGACTTCTGCCTTCATGCCTGTGTTGAGCACGGACTAGACGCCAAGGCTGAGCTAGACACTGAGGTTGCGGAGCCAAGTAAAGGGGCTGAATTTCATTCCTCGAGTCTCTCTGTTGCACTATCTGTGGTTGAGACGGGTGTATAACGAGGAATTGCAACAACAGGATTTGTAAAGCGGGAGATCAGAGCTGCTGATAAACTCCACTGGGACACGGCAGGGATGGCACCGAAGAGAAGGGAATGGTTGGGTCTTACGTGGAAGGTGACGGGAAAAGGACCAGCGTGTGCAACGGCACCGGGGCCAGCAGTGGCGAGGGGGCTGAAGTGCAGGATGCGGTGAGGAGACGGGAGATGACACGGCTGGAAGGTCAAGCAGGATCTGACCATGAAGGGCCTTGCAGGACAAAGAACTGGAACTTTGTCCTGGAAGAACCGCACACTCATGTGTCCATTCGTTCAGTCACTTACTCATTCAGCATATATTTTATTGAGCATCCACTATACGCCAGGCACTCTACATTTACAGAATTTTAAGGAGGAAATAGGTGAATGATTTGTACTTTAGGAAAAAAAAAAAAACTTTTCCCCTGTGGTAAAATCATTAAGGGGCCTCCACAGTGGCCCAGGTGAAAGATGACCCAAGGATGACCAGTGGTGGCAGCCGGGAGTTTAGGGGCATACAGAACAGTATGGGAGACCTCTCCACTTGGTAAATATGGGGGATTAACTGAAGCACATTTTCTCTGCAAAACACATGGGCGAATGCATGCCGCATCACGGGGAGCGCCTGCAGGTGTGAGTTCGTCTCCAGCACACCCACGTACGTCCGACCCCATCAGCAGAATTGCATGTCCATCGAGGATCACTTGTGTTTGGTTCCAAATCTATTTCTGTCACTCTTAATTATTAATTACTTAATCCAATAATTAACCAAAAAATAAAAGAAGTCGTTCAAAAATAGGGAACTGTTTCTATAAATGCTGAGTGGAAAGCTTTGACAAGACTTACTAAAGAAAACTGCTAAAAAAAAAAATTGCTATGGAATTGGGTCCGGATGAGACAATGAAAGGGTTGGGAAAATCATAAAATTCTAGCAAGATTCTGCACTCAGATTGGTTTACAAGGGTCTTGAAGGTCTCTTTCGACTTCAAAGAAACTGATGCTGGGAACTGCAGATGATGCATTCTGGGTGTGGTTTATGTAAGAAAGATGACAAGAGGCTGCCGTCAGCAGACCCGCTCTCAAAGAAAAGCCTTGGCTCTACATCAAAAGAGTGGTGAATGAATGTGCATTTATATATTTTAAGTTAAAATTAAACAGATTTGAAGTATGTATGTATCATTTCTTAGCTTTAAGTAAATTTTTATTGAAGTATACCATACGTAGAGAAAAGCACACAGATCTAAGAGTACAGCAGGATGTATTTTTATTAAGTGAACACCCAGTGTAAACCAGCAACCAGATCAAGAAACAGAACTTTGCCAGGACCCCAGAACCTTTCCTTATGCCTTATTCCAATCATTACACCACTCCTGCCGCCAGTGTAACCCAGTGTAACTATGGCTCTGACTTCTATCAGCATCGATTACTTTTGCCTGTTATATACATGAAATCAAGCAGAATGTTTTTGTGTTTTGTTTGGGGCTTGACTTATTTTGCTTGGCATTATGTTCGTAAGATCCATCCATGTTGCTTGGAGTAGCAATAATTTTCTCAGTCTCATTGTTGTGTAGTATTTTTTGAGTTGCGTAATGGTACCCAGTAAGCACTCAATAAACGACAGTCAAATAGAGACGTAAGTGACCTCTAGCAAAATAAGACAACACCTGGACAGCTGGCCACCATCTGAGTTCAAATGGTGGTTTGGAAATGTTGAATACCCAATTTATCTATCCATTCCACTATTGAAGGATACATATGTTGTTTTCAGTGTGTGGCTATTATGAATAGTGTTGCTATAGACATTTTTCTACAGGTCTTCTAATGAACATAGACATACAATTTTGGGGGTATCTAAGAGGAAAATTGCTGAGTTCTAAGTTGTATGTATATTCAAGTTTAGTAGATACTGCCAAAGAATTTTCCAAAGTCATTGAGTCAATTTATGCTTCCACTTGCGGGGTATGAAAGGTCTAGTGGCTTCAACAACCTCGCCAACATTTGATATTGTCTATGTTGTTCCTTCTTTCAGCTGTTCTTGTGAGGATAAAGTGAATCTAATTTGTTTTGTTTTTAATAAAACTTTTATTATGGAATAATTTTTGATTCACAGAAAAGTTGCAAACACAGTACAGAGAGAGTTCCTGTCTAGCCCTCACTCAGCTTTCCCCATTAGTTAACACCTTACATTATTGCAGTATACTCGTCAAAGCTAAGAAACTGACATTGGTACATTACTATTAAGTAAACTCCAGACTTCATTTATATTTCACTAGTTTTTCCATCATTGCCTTCTTGCTGTCCCAGGAGTCATTCCAGGGTACCACCCTGCATTTAGTTGTTGTGTTTCCCTGGTCTCTTCTGGTCTGTGATACTTTCCCAGTCTTTCCTTTGTTTTTTATGACATGATGGTCTTGAGAGATACTGGCAAGACATCCTGTAGCATGTCACCCCAATATGGATCTGTTTGATGTTTTCCTTATGACTAGAATGGAGTTAAGGGTTTTGGAAAGAACATCACAGAGGTGACGTGTTCTTCTCATTGTGCTATCATTATGGAGTACATGACATCCACCTGGCACCACGGATGTGTTATCCTTCATCATTTGGTTAAGGTAATGTTTACCAAGTTTCTCCACTGTAAAGTCACTATTTCTTCTTTTCCCTATTCTATAGTTTGAAAGGGAATCACTAAGTCTAGCCCATCCTTAAGTAGGGGAGAGGGTGAGAGAGGGAGATTTAAGATCAACCTTCTAGAAGGTGGAATATTTTTTTTTTTCTTTGAGACAAAGTCTCACTCTTTTGCCCGGGCTAGAGTGAGTGCCGTGGCGTCAGCCTAGCTCACAGCAACCTCAGACTCCTGGGCTCAAGCAATCCTTTTGCCTCAGCCTCCTGAGTAGCTGGGACTACAAGCATGCGCCACCATGCCTGGCTAGTTTTTTCTATATATTTTTAGTTGTTCGATTAATTTCTTTCTATTTTTAGTAGAGATGGGGTCTCGCTCTTGCTCGGGCTGGTTTCGAACTCCTGAGCTCAAACAATCTGCCCGCCTTGGCCTCCCAGAGTGCTAGGATTACAGATGTGAGCCACTGTGCCCAGCCCTAGAAGGTGGAATATTGACATATGTTATTTGGATTTCTTCCGCAAGGAATGTTTGTTTTATCCCATTCATTCATTCATATCAGTAGGAACTCATGCTTATTAATTATATACTTTGGGTTATAATCTAATACTACATTATTTATTTGTTGTTCAATTTTTTCCAGCTTTGGACCATTGGGAGCTCTTCCTGGGTGAAAGAGCTCCTGTGTCCCTTTAATGTGGCACCCTGATTGTCCTCTTGCTTTTAAAGTTCTGTTTTACTTTCTGTTACTATAAGATACTCCGAACTCATATTGTATTTTCCCTGTCCCAACCTTAGTTAGAGTCACCCATTTCTCTAAGAAATTAAGAAATTGATTTTTTTTTTTTTGGAAAGTGGTATTTGGAAACTCAGTGCTTGTGTCTCATTGTGGCTTTAATTTACATTTCCCATGAAGAGGATCACCTTTCCAAATGTCTACTAAACATTTAGACAGTCCTTTTAATGAAGTAACCATTTAATTCATTTTTCTGTTGGAATGTCTACATTTTTTTTCTTGTAGATTCATAGACATTTCTTTTTTTGGTATATTCTGGGTTTGACGCTTTCATTGGATATGTGCATCACAGATATTAAATCTTCTATTCTGTGGCTTGGCTTTTCATTCTGTTAGTGGTGTCTTTGAAAAATAGACAGTCTTCATATTTTCATGGTATAATTAGTCATTTCTTCCCGTGTGGTTCTATTTATGATCATTAGAATATTCTCTTATATTATCTTCTAAAAACATTATTGTTTTACCTTTCATTTTTAGATCTCCAATGCACCTGGAACTGATTTGTGTGTGTAGTGTGAGGTAGGGTCAAGATGTGTTGATTTTTCCCATAGGAATATCCAATTGACCGGGCCCCATTTATTTGAAAAGACTGTCCCTTCCTCACACCATGCATTTTCATCTTTGTTTCTGGACTCCGTTCAGTTCTATAGGTCTATTTGTCTATCCTCTCTATTTTAATTTTAACTACTGAATCTTTATAAGTCTTGATATCTGGTAGTATAAGTCCTCCATTTTTTTATTCTTCAAGATAATCTTGGCTATTCTTGGGCCTTCTCATTTTCATATAAATATTAAAACAGCAGGTCAGTTTTCTCATACATAGGCCCCAATGACAGTCTATTTACTGGAAATTTCCTTGGGATTTCATCGTCTCTACATATCAATTTGGGGAGAATTGACAGCTTTAAATTATCAAGTCTTCTTCATGAAAATATAGCAAATTCCTCTTTTCATTTAGTTTTATTAATTTTTATTTTATTTAGAAATTTCTCTCAATGTGCTTCAACTTTTGGTGTAAAAGTCTTATTTATATTTTGTTTCCATTTTAAGTATTTAATCTTTTTGGTGTTATTGTATAAGGTAGCTTTAAATTTTTTCTTGTAATTGTCTATTGACAGTATATCAAAATATTATTTTAAAAATATATTGATGGTACTTCCTATCTTAATTTAATTATTTGTCTACAGACAAATAATTACGTATTGGCTGCTTTAGCAACTCTCTGATGCCTTCAAATAGTTTTATTTCTGTATTTTAGTTGGCTTTTCTGTTTTTTTTTTTCCTTTGGCATTAGCATTGGTCTGCTGTGAGTTACTCAATATAGGTATAAGTGAATATCTGAATATATATATTTTTTATTATTATTAATTTCTCACTTGAACTAACTTTTTGAATTAACTAACTGACTAAGGGTCTTGGGTGATAAGAGATCCAGTACTATGATGATACTATTAATAGTAAATAGCATCTTAACATCATTGATAAGTCACTGGGTACCAGACTCTGTTAATTATTTGTAGGTACTCTCTCATTTTATCTTCCTAAGTGTTCTGGAGGTAGGTACTCTTATCCTCATTTTTTAGATGAGAAACTGAACTCAGAGTAACCTGCTCATACTCTCAAGGCTAATGAATGATTATAACAAAATATGAGACAAAGCTACCTGATACCAGAGGCCACACTTACGTAGTATTCAAAAGATATTTGGAATGCATTTATCCTTATACCCGATGTCATTGGGTTAGAAGGACGAGGAGAGCTAACTGGGAGCAGGGAGCTGGGAAGCTCTTTGGAGGTTTAGAACGGGATACAAGAGAGCCAGACCAGAGGAGTGAAGGGGCGGATTCCTGCCATGTGGGAGACTGACTTCTCACTTCAAGAAAAGCGAGAGGCTAGTTCCAAAATACCATATTTTCCCCAGTCTGAAATTTAGTATTTCTTATTTTTACATTTTAAAAAAAGGATGCATCTTATATGTCAAAAGAAACTCATCAGCTGCCCATCCTGGAGTCAACTGCAGCAGAATTATCATTGCCAGCACATCTACAACCTTCCTCTATGCGTTGATTGTCATTTCAGTTGATTGATTTGGTAGCACTTTACAGGATTAATGACAACTTCATTCTGCCCCCTGTATAAAGCTTCTTCAAAAAAGTTACACTAAGATTAAGCACTGAGACAAGAACTTGCCGAATTCCTGGTTTTCCATCATAAAGGAAATGCCATTAATACAGTTGAAATTACCAAATATTTTGGAATATAGCATAGACTTTTCAAAGCCAAAAGTGGTTGGTGTCGCAGACTCATGTGCCCTGAAGACATCAAGCACCCAGTGTCTAACTGTCAAAAGCTTCCGGCTGACTTTCAAGAGAAGCTAATTAACTTCTAGGAATGTGTAATTTCATTAAGGAAAAAAACAGAACAATAAATTTAACCAAATCAGAAATGCAAACAAACTCCAGTGTTCTTTGACATTCCTGGAAATTGCTCTGTTAGTTAAAAGGTTCTGCAAAGGTCAAGATCAATGATTTGATCATAAGAACAACGAAAGCCTATATGTTAAAATGCAGATCTAGCATCGTACTGCTTGGATTTAAACCTTTGTTCTGCCTCTCAATAGCTTGGGAATCTTGGGCACCTCTCTCTGTCTTCATGTACTCAAGTATACATGGAAATAATATTAGCACTTACCTAATAATGTTGTCATGAGGATTAAATGAGTCAGTCCAGGTAAATGCTAAGAAGAATGCTTGGCAAAGGATAAGTGCTCAAAAAAGGTTAGCTATTAGGACAAGGAGCACATCACTCTTAGTATTACGCCTAGTGTTTTGCCTGGCTATCCATGGCCAAAAGTGATTATGGTAATATTTAGTTTCTCAATTTAAAGAGGCCTTAGGGGTTAATTTTGAATGTGATATTGATAAAGCAAGGGATATTTAAGTATATGAATAAATATGTGCTATTGTCAACCACTAAAGGTTTTATTTGTTACTATTTTTTGTCTATGTTTAATGTAGTATTTCTTTTATTTTTTTTCACCAAAGCTGGTGTTAAAGTACATTTTTTAGTAACAGAAACCTGTAAGCCCTTCTCCACCTCCAGTCCTATGGTCCATGCCTAGGCTATTGCAGTTAACTCTCTAAAAAGTGCCTCCCTTACCCCCAGAGGGGTTCCGGCTTTCACAGTGCAAATGTCCCCTAAGAAGGCCACGTGAGTCAGTCCGGAATACATGGCTATGAACGTAGGTCTCTGTGTCTTCTGGATGGGAGGCGCTGGGCAGTGCGAGTTGAAGATAGAATGGCTGTTGCTGAATAAAACTTAGCTGCAGGGACGAGGCTCTGATTCGAGTGCCAGGGGACTGATGCCTGTGTTGGGAGGGGAAACTGGGAGAAGCAGCAACCCCAGGGGGTGAATCCAAGCTGCATGCGGATTGGGGGTTGGGGACAGGGGCAAAACCAGTAACCAAGATGCAGGAACTCAGCCTCCAACATGGAGTCCAGTAGGTCCTTTGGGCTGTGGCCTCACCAGTCATAAAGTGTCAAAAGTGTCACCTGACTGAAGGAATATGGGTTGGAATCAAGAAAGAGGGCACAAAAGGGAGTGGTCTGGGTGGCACTGAAGACTTGCTGGTTTCAGATTGTGCAAGTGCATGTGTGTATGCATGAGTGTGAGTGTGCATGTGTACACATGTGAGTGAGCAGGCACATGCATGTAAGTGTACATATGTGTGTGCCTGCTTGAGTGTGCGTGCATATGTGTATATGTGCACGTGTGTATATGTGTGCATGTGCATTCAGAGACGGTAGCAAGACACTGGACCACCTGGACACATCCCAGCTGATCCACCTTCTCAGCTGGGCAGGGAAGCTAGGGGCCAGGCCATCCCCGAGCCTCTCCCCTTGGTGCACTGGAGCTCCCCTGTGCTGCCTCGCCGCCGCCAAGCCAGTGCTGGAGCGCAGCGGAGCGGCATGTGATGGGGGCTGACGTCCCGGCTGCACGCTCCTGTGTGTCACTCCCGGCTGGAGCAACCGCACATTCTTAGACGCTCTATGTCATGGAAAGAGAGGTGAAGGGCTCCATCTGCTCTGCTCTCCCTGAACATTACAAAAGCAGGGGGCAGGGGGGTGCGCAGCGGCTAGAGACTCTCTTCACTTGGAGGGGGGAGATTCTTTCAGATCCTGCAGTCCATGGTGATACTAAGTTGGAGGGATTTTTCAAATCATCGTCATAGAAGCATCTGTTAACCCCCTTCTGCACGTGGTACATGTGGAGACTTGGTCTGAGAAGAGGGATTTGGCAGGTTATGTTTTTATGGAATTTTGCACCAGGAGACAGAGAACGCACTTTCTCGTCCATAGCTGTTTGTTTTCATTGATGAACATGTTCCATTATCGAGCCCCTACTACGTGCCGGGTGATAGAAAGCAAGCAGTGAACAAGTGGGGAAGGTCCCTGCCCTCAGGAGCTGAGGCCTGGCAGGGGTGGGCACCTGCCCGGAGCCAGGGCCTGTAGGAGGCGCTGTGACAGGCTCCCAGGTGGCTGTGACTGACTCATTGCTTCCACCGTCCCAATTAGTGTGTCCTTTACACAGTGACTTTGCAGCTCCTTCCGTTAAGAGGGGGAGCCTATCTGCTCATCCTTGAATCTGAGCTCACTGTGCCACTTGCTTTGGCCACGAGAAGGTGAGGAGGGGGGCTGTGCCAACCGTGAGCCCTGGCCTCAGGAGACTGGGGCATACCTTCCCTTTCTTAGAACCTGGCCTCTCCCTGGCGAATGAGCACGGCCTACCCTGCTAGAGGACAGGAGCCCACGTGGAAAGGAGTTCATTTGTCCAAGTTGAAATCATTCTAGAATCAACTCCCTAACACGGGAGAGTCCGGCTTGGATGGGCAGAGATGTCTTCTCTACCTGCAGCTGACCACAGACACATGACTGTGCCAGGCAAGAGCAGCAGGGCTGCCAGCTCCCCGTGACACGTGAGCAGTAATTGACCTTGGTTTCTCACTGAGGGAGGCTCTCCGCATTCACTAGTGGCTGGTACAAGGCTCTGACTTTCTGGAGGGCCAGGAATCCCCCAGTCCCTGTCAGAGTCCCCTCGTCAAAGCCCCTCCCCTCTTCTTCCTCCCTTCCAACCCCAGCTTTAAACCATCGCTTGTTCGAGGCAGCAAGAACCATTGCAATGATGTTTATAGCGTTTCACACATCGTTTTACTGGAGGAGAATGACACAGCAAAATCTACACCCTGGATGTTTATCCTCCTAACACCGCTTATCAGGTGTGGGTTGTGGAAGAAGCTTGTCTGCTGGACTCCTCTGCAGCTGGGGGGTAAGGGTGGGAGCACGGAGAAGAGCTTAAAGAAGAGAGGGAGGCAGGTGCCCCTCTGTTTTTGCAAAGGGGAGGGAAGGGAGTGGGCAGCAAGGGGAACATGCTGTTAAATATATGTGTGTGCAGATGGGATTTGGTGGAGTGGTTCAGAGATCATTCTGCCTGAACATTCATTCCTCTAGTCCTCCACTCAACAAGCACAGCTTTTTATAAATTTTTAAAAAAATAAAATGGTGTATATTTAAGGAATACAGCATGATGTGTTTTTTTTATTATTTTTTTGAGACAGAATCTCACTCCGTTGCCCGGGCTAGAGTGCCATGGTGTCAGCCTAGCTCACAGCAACCTCAAACTCCTGGGCTCAAGCGATCCCCCTGCCTCAGCCTCCCGAGTAGCTGGAGCTACAGGCATGCACCACCATGCCCGGCTAATTTTTTCTCTCTCTATATTTTTAGTTGTCCAGATAATTTCTTTCTATTTTTAGTAGAGACGGGGTCTCGCTCTTGCTCAGGCTGGTCTCTCGAACTCCTGACCTTGAGCTATCTACCCGCCTAGGCCTCCCAAAGTGCTAGGATTACAGGCGTGAGCCACCGTGCCCGGCCAGCATGATGTTTTATATACATATATATAGTGAAATGATTACTGCAGTCAAGCCAACCAACATACCCATCTCTTTACATAGTTACATTTTTTTGTGTGTGGTGAAAACATCTGAAGTCTACTCTTTAGCAAATTTCCAGTATAAACACAGTATTATTAATTATAGATTTTATGCCGTATGTTAGATCTCTAGACTTATTCATCCTACAGAGCTGTGACTTTGTACCCTTTGACCAACGTTTCCTCTCCCACTCCAGCCCCTTCCCCATCCCTTGTGAACCACTGTTCCACTCTCTGCTTCTATGAGTTAGACTTTTTTAGATAAGATTTTGCAGTGTTTTTCTTTCTGTGTCTGGCTTATTTCACTTAGCATAATGTCCTCCAGATTCGTCCATGTTGTCACAAATGTCAGGGTCTTCTTTTTTTAGGCTGAATAATATTCCATTATATGTATATACTACATTTCTTTATCCATTCATTGATAGGCAGACACTTAGGTTGTTTCAATATCGTGGCTATTGTGAATAATGCTGCAATAAACATGGGAGTGCAGATACCTCTTCAAGACCCTGATTTCAATTCCTTTGGATACATATTCAGAAGTGGGATTGTAGAATCATATAGTAGTTCTATTTTTAATTTTTTTGAGGAATCTCCATATTATGTTCCATAATGGCTGCACCAATTTGCATTCCTATCAACAGTGTATAAGAATTCCCTTTTCTCCACACCCTCACCAATACTTGTTATCTTGTATTTTTGATAATAGCCATCCTAATAGGTGTGAGGTGATATCTCATTGTGGTTTTGATTTGCATTTCTCTGATGATTAGTGCTGTTGAGTACTTTTTCAAATACGTTTTAGCCATGTATATCTTCTTTGGGAAAATGTGTATTCAGGTCCTTTGCTCATTTTGTAATTGTTTTTTTTTTTTTCTATTGAGTTGTGTGAATTCTTTATATATTTGGGATATTAACCTGTTATCAGATATACAGTTTGCAAAAGTTCCGTCCCAGTCCATAGAGTACTTTTTCCTTTTGTTGATTATTTCCTTTGCTGTGCGGAAGCCTTTTAGTTTGATGTAACTCAGCTTTCTTGAGCACTCACTATTATACTGGGCAGGTGCTAAGCCCGTGAACAAGATGAGCATCATTTATGTCCTCATGAAGCTTACATTCTAGACAGGTGGATCTCATTATGTAAAGAAATACATGGTGAGAACTTGCACGGAGACATTGGGGAGGCATCTGGACTGGGAGAGTGCCAGGGCACGTGGGATGTAGGGGTGGAGGCTGGGCAGCAGTGGTGGTCATCAGCAGCTGCTCAGTATCTTGCCCCTATTTTCTAATTCCAGCACCTTGATTTCCTTTAGGAGAGTCGCCTCTTCTCTCTCTTGTGCAGTCATGGTGAGTAAAATCAAAGTTCTGGCCTCTTAGCCAGTCAAATCCTCCCTCTCTTGGGACTTTGAATTTGGAACCCAGTGATGCAAAAAATATAACCCAACAGCTGGGGTGCAGCAGACTCCTGGTGAGGATGTGAGTCACTTCTGCTATTTATACTCCTAGAACGGTCCGGGTCTCTGTCCTTTTCTAAGAATAAATCACCACTCTTTCCTTTGATTCTGTGAGTTATCTGATGAGCTTTAAATATATTCCTTTCCTGGGTAAACTAGCCAGAGTCAACTTCTATCATTTGCCACCAAAGAAATATCACTGGTTCAGTTGCCTTCATGGGCCCTGATCAGCTGTGTCACATACTCCCTTATGTCAGTGTCAGTGGCTCTGATGCTGCTGGCTCAGGGAAGGGCCTGCAGACATTATTTCTCTCCCTGGGTGCTTTGAAAACCCCACATACTCCTCATAGACTCGTTTTTTTCTGAATTGTGCATTAGTGTAGGGATTAACAAACTTGTCCTATAAAGGATCAGCAGCTTTAAACAACATCCATTTGTTATCTCATGGTTTCAGTTGAACAGGATCTGGGCATGGCTTATCTGGGTCCCCTGGTCAGGATCTCACAAGATTGCTGTCAGGTGGCTGGCTGGGCTGCATTCTCATCTGGAGGCTCAACTTGGGAAGAAGCCATATCCAACTTTGCATGGTTGTTGGCAGAATTACGCTCTTGTGGTTGTAGGATGAGGTCTTCAATTCCTAGAGGCCACAGTTCCCTGCCATGTGGCCCTCTCCACTGGGAGCTCACATCATAGACCCTCACTTCTTCAAGTCCATAAGGAGAGTCTCTTTCTTCAATCTCCTAAGACAGAGTCTCACACAAAGTAACATAACCAAGTGTGTGGCATTCAATCATTTTTGCCATCGACTGTTGGTTAGAAGCAAGTCACAGGTTCCACTCATACTCAATGGTGTGACTCATTGGGGGTCACCTTAGGATGTGTCTGCTATACAAGGTGTGTTGCAACTGATTCAGTTTTGCCTTTGTAATGTGAAAGCAGCTATAGACAATATGTAAACAAATGAGCATAGCTATGTTCCGATAAAATTTTATTTACAAAAACAGGCTTCAGGCCAGTTTTGGCTCATGGACTGTAGTTTGTCAACCCCCCAATTTTAGAGTAATACTGTTGCCCTACACCCATAGATTTTTTTAATAAGGATGGTATTAATGACCTCACTTAACATCCTCTTTATGGAAAATCTTGGAATTAATTTTTTTTATGGTAACTGCTTTTCTTGAACAAATGGCTGGTTTTAATCTCATGAAAACTATAATTTGTAAAAAAAAAAAAAAAGGAATTAAAATATACTTCAACATAAACTGACAAAAAAATGTACTGAGCACTGATGTTTGAATTTGATTGGATTTCCTTCTTCACTTTGGCTGCTAGGATGCTCAGAGCCACCAAAGTAGAGCCATCCATATCAAGTGTAAAGGACTCCATGGTATACATTTTTGGTATTTGCTTTGTTCCTGGCTCCATTTAAGATTCCAACCTTGATTTCTCTTCTTTCTCTCCAATATAATTCATGTGATCTTGTTGCATTGCGTGTGTCTAAATCTTAAATCCTTTCTGAATAAAATGAAGAAAATGTTTATAGAGGAGTATTGTCCTTTAATATGTGTGGTGCATGGGAATGTGAATAACCTCTATATTCAAATTAGAACAAATAGTAATTCAGTGGAAGCACTTTCAAGTTCTCTTATAATTTTAAATCTGAGGAAAGAGTTGCAAAATTCATCCACAGTGAATATCGTTGATTCCAAGCCTTGGTTTGGAGAATTAATCCCAGCTCATGGACATTGCAGGCTGCGCTGAGCTGCACCTGGGCGAGGCTGGGCTGGAGCAGGGATCATGGTTCAGTGTTTCTGGACCCATGAGATCACAAGCTACATCTCACAAGGATACCATTGTGCCTGGCACCTCAGTGGTGATTTCACTGCTGGGCTATCTCCCGCCAAGGTTTCTTGCAGCCTGGGGAAGGCAGCTGTAGAATGGTTCTCCAGTGAAATCATCCGGCCCAAACCGCAGCTGTCAGCCTCACCCTGCACACCCAGGCCCCATCCTAATCTCCCAGTGGGGAGGTGCTCAGGGGCAAGTACACTGCCTTAGTCAGCAGAGGCCTGAGGTAGCTTAGCTCAGGTGGCCTCCCTAGAGAAACCCGGCCCTTCCTATGGATCTGGGTCAGGAGGTCAGCTTTCTCAGGTCGAGGGGCTTTGTCTGCCCTTCTCTTCCAAGCCATGGATGCCCTGAGCTGTTGGGATTTTCCTTGGGGACAATGTGAATTATTGATGTGTTCATGACTGAAATGATTCCTAAGTATCTAGCACAGTGTTTGGCATATAGTATAAATGAACCAAAAATGAGCTCCTTTAAGGAAGCATATATGGCTCCTAGCAAATAGCAGTTTCTTGTATCTAGCAAACTGATTTGCCTAGAGAGGTAGGATAGCTTGATGGTTAAGAGTCAGGCTGCCTGGTTCAAATCTTGCCAGTTATACTAACTAGCTGTGTGACCCTGGGCATATTACCTGACTTCTCAGTGTTTCCTAGTGTAATAAAATGATGATTAAAACAGATGTTAAATCTTGGTTATGTCCTCACTTTCTTTCTTGGTTTGCTCTCCCTTTGGAGACTCTAGCTGCCATGTCATAAAGACGTGTGTGGTGAAAAACTGAGGCCCCCAGCCAACAGCCATGTGAGGGTGCCATCTTGGAAGTGCATCTCCTAGCCCTGTCCAGCCTTCAGATGACTGTATCCTTGGTGACACCTTATCTCAACCTCATGGGAGACCCTGAGCTAGAATCACATACTTAGGACACTCCTGGTTTTCTGATTCTCAGAAATTGTATGAGATAATAAATGTTTGTCACTTTAAGCCACCAAGTTTTAGAGTAATTTGTTATGTAGCAATAGATAATTAATACAGATTTTTTTAATGTACAAGACAAACGTGACTTCTGCCATCGTGGAGGCTAAATCCTAGTGGGGCATGGACATGAATCAGCTGACAACTCCTGTACAGGGTGAAAAGTGCCGTGGGGAGAGTACATTTGCTGTGGGAATACATGGGAGGGTACCATGTATGGTTCGAGGGTAGCAGTGGTCAAGGGAGGCTTTCTGCAGTCAGTAGCATCTAAGTTGCATCTTGAAGAATGAGCAGAGCTGGTTAAGCAGGTAAAAGGAATGGGGAAGAGCATTTCGGGAGAAGGAACAGCATGTGCAAAGGCCTGGGGGTGAGATATGGCAAGCAGGGGTGGGGATGGGGAAGGAGCCAAATGATACTGGGCTTTGGTCTACATGAGAAAGGAATTTGTACTTTGAAGTGTTTTATGTGAATAAGAAATGTCACCCCGACTGTGGCATGGAGAACAGATTCGAGCAGGACTACAAAGAATGAGAACCTAACCATTTTTCCATGTATTTGTTCTATGATTACAGTATATTGCATTACCTGATATATGTAAACTTATTTTTTAAAATAGAGGTCACTCAGAATATATGAATATATTTGCTTTATTTAAAATAATTTTAACTGAGGATTTCTCATGTTATTATAAATGAAGTCTAGCATGGTGCAATAGTGCAATTGAATATACCCCAATTGATTTAACAAATCTCCTGTTGAGAGGTATTTAGATTATTTTGAATTTTTTGCTGTTATAAATAATTCCAGGGTTGATGTGAGAAGGGTCTCCCAGAATCTTGCACAGTGAGTTTTATTTTCTGGTGTATTTTAGCGGGGACTTGAGGGTTGTGTAAGGGCAGGAGTACGTAGAAGGGTTGGCAGATGGAGCCCCTAGCTACCCAATGTATTAGTGACATCATTTCTGGTATTCTCAGAGACATTCCTGATTTGGAACATTCCGCCTCGCTGGGGCCATATATCCTGAGGTTTTGTTTGGAAAATATTCTCACCCCTCCATGCCATGAACATCACACTTCAGCAGCACTGACTTGCTTCTCACAGCCCACACCTGCTATGCTGTTCTCACTTCCCACCTTCGATCACACTCACCCCTGTGCCTGGAATGCACACCCTCCTCTGTCTATTTCCTTTGACTCATTCTTTAAGACTCTTCTGAGATTTCTCCTTCAAGCAGGTTTTCCTAATCCTACACCACCCAGACTGGGTTGAGGTCCTTTCCTCTGTGTGTCCCTACTGTCCTGTGCTTACTTCTATGTCCTACCTTAGCACAATATATCACATCAGTCATTTCATGGCTCTCCCCCGCTCAGCCATGAGCTCCTCAAAGGTAAGTGATCATGAGTTATAAAACCAAACAAAACACAGTAACTCTATTACTTTATATAATGACTGGAATAGTTTGGGTGTTGAGCAAAACTGTACTGAAAGGATAGATGAATCAATGAACCCTGATGGAAAAGGCAAGTAGCTGGATTGTCCAAGAGCTGGGCTATTCCTAGCCCAGTTGGGCAAGGGGATTGACATTGCCAAGAGGGTGGAAGTGGTGGACTGTGGGGTCTTTGCTGGACAGGATGGAGGAGAAGGCGGGAGGGGCTGGTGGAGAGCAAGCAGAGGAACCAAGGACCCAGGAACTTTGTGGGTCTGATGGACAGGTATGGTGAGAGTAATGCCAGGGCAGGACCAATAGGTGGTGATTCTCAAACCATGCATAAGCATCATCTAGGGGCTTGTTAAAAGGACAGATTTCTGAGTACCTCTCTTAGTGATTCTAATCAGTAGGTCTGAGGTAGAGTCTGAGATCCGCATATTTAGCAAACACTCCAAGAAGTTCTCATCCAAGGGGTCTGTGCACCACCCATGGATACTTTCTGAAGTGAGAGGCTTTGAGGAGAAAGCAAGTTGTCTGACTTTAAGAATTCAGAGGTGGAGCTGTCCCTCCTGAAATCAAGGTCAGGGGCGGCCACAGGAAGGCATGATTGGAGCAGGAGTGTGTTGAGAAAGGTGGAGATGAAGATCAGGGATGGAGTGGACCATTCCTGTGTATGTGACAGTCACCCAGGATGGTGGCCACACTTGGGGGAGGAAGGACTCAGCACCATGTGTCAAAGTCTTCCACGAATGAAGTGGAGTAACCAGAGGGGTGTTAGATGATCTCCATGACAGGGTGGAAATTTTACAAACAAGAACTACAGTTCTTATGTGTGACTGCCTGTCTGTACTGTGGTGAGGGGCTGGCATGTGTCTGAGAAGAAAGCAGGATCTGTTGGAAGCTTTTTCTTCATATTCCTAAGGCTCCAGACCTGCCAGCGCTGTGGTGGGGCATGTGACTGCAAAGTGGTACAAAAGGCTGCAAGAGAGTAATCACAACCACAGATAACAAAGGTCCTCTCGAAAGGCCACTGGGCGTTGAGATTAGAGAAGAGGTTCTAGAAGCATCAATGGATCCCACCACATAAACAGTGTCAAAAGAAACCATCCTTGGTCAATAATCTAAGCATCTCAGGTCTGGTATCACTGGCGATTTGAGGTGCTACTTAACCACACTTCTTCCTTCCAGTGGATTCTCATCAATCTGAGAAATAGGAGTGATAAATAAGGATTCAGATACTGCTTTTGTTTTATTACCCATAGTCAGACAGGATTATGTGGCTTAGAACTGAGGCTGAAATTGGATAATAGATAATTAATACAGATTTTTTTAATGTACAAGATAAACATGACTTCTGCAATCATGGAGGTTAAATCCTAGTGGAGCATGGACACGAATCAGCTAACAACTGATTTTGCTCCTCCAAATCTAGTGCTTATATGTGAGATGAATTTAGGTCTGCAGAGCTGACCTCGCCCCACAGCTGCATCCTGGAGGACACTGCCCGGCCCCAACCGCATCACTGCAGCACAGTGGCAGATGCAGAGACTCAGACCTGTTCAATGTAGCCCGATGGGTAAAAGGTTCTGCCTGGATCACTGAGGAATCATGCTGTCCCTACTGCCCTGAGGAGACCAAGAGGGGATGAAGAGGATGGCTCTCTGAGGAACTCAGGGTGTTTGAGAAAATTTCCATTTTATGAACCAAGTTTTGTGGGGAGAGAAGAACAAAAGCTCCTCCTGTGATTCAGACTGTAGGAGAGATGCCACAGGTTACCGCAGAGAGGAAGCCAGGCCCTCAAGAGCGGGGTCCTTGTCGATTTTCCTGAATTCTATATAGATTCTGGTTACCAGCTCTTTATCGGGTGTGTAGCATGTGCCCCAAGTGCCCTTCGATACATGAGTGGGTTAATAAAATGTGGCATATGCATACCATGGAGTTTTACTCAGCCACAAAAAACAATGGTGATCTAGCACCTCTAGTATTATCCTGGATAGAGCTGGAGCCCATTCTGCTAAGTGAAGTATCACAAGAATGGAAAAACAAGCACCACATGTACTCACCATTAAATTAGTATTAACTGAGCAACACTTATGTGGACATATGGTAGTGACATTCAGCATTTGTTGGGCGGTGGGAGGGGGGAGAAGGAGATCGGTATATTCACACCAAATGGACGTGGTGCGCACTGTCTGGGGTATGGACATGCTTGCAGCTCTGACTCAGGCAGGACAAAGGCAATATATGTAACCTAAACATTTGTACCCCCGTAATATTCTGAAATAAAAAAAATAAGGAGTAAAGAAAGATTATACATTAAAAAAGAAAAAAAGAGCAGGGTCCTACAGGGTGGGAACTTGGTAAGATTTCTGGGATCTTGTAACTCCTAACGTGGTTATCTACTGCTTGATTTCTTGTAATTTTTTTTCTTTTCTGCTTCTTCTTCCTTTTTTTTTTTTTTTTTAACCAGTAAATGCTTTAAAAGGAGAAGGACTCTAGTACTTGGTTTTGGATTCAGTGAGCATGGTGTTGGTGAGAATGCCTCTCTCAGATCCACTACCCTGGAAGGGTCATTGACTGAAGGCTCTAAGATCCATTGCAGTGTTTGTGACAAACTCATGCCTCCCAGATGGCTCCCAGCCAATGAGTGAGCCCAGTGACAGGGTAATAAGACACAGGATTTCTCTAATGGTCCACTCTGGCTCGATGGCTCTGATAGCCTTGCTAAAGTGTTCTTAGACAGCGCAGACCTCCAGGACACTTCTACTCATCCTTCCTCCCTCTCCCCTCCACTCGGGGTCAGACCTGCACTGTGGTCCGATGGCTTCCAGCCTCACTCGGTTCTCTTTCTATTGTCTCACGGGCATTAATCCTAATAAAACTAACACATTTAATCCTCTCTTAATGACTGTCTCTTGGAGGACCCAGACTAATACAACAAGTAGAGTGGAGGGGTGCGGTGGCCAAGGACATTTATCTTACTGAGTGAAAACTGTCTCAGGGAGTGTGGGCTCTGAAAAAATTCAGAGAAGCTAACCAAATCACTGGTCATTAAGAGCAAAGATGTTAGACAATGAGAGTTTATGCAGCAACGACTAGGCACTAGACAGGACGCGTTCATGATCTCTGGAAGCCCTGGCTTTATGGAGCAGGACCTGATACTCAGGGAGATTGAGCACTGGACTATGACTCTGCAGCTCCAAGTGAGAAACTCTCAGGTGAAGACACAGGACTCTCTGGGCTCCAACTCCCTGCCCTTTCTGCTGCATCAAGCTACCTGCCGGGAGGACATGCTTCCTAGGATGGAGATACAACCAGGAGTATACTGGTGTCTAGGAATATCTCCAGAGGTACTTCTCACTTTAGGCCACTCCTGCTTAAAGTAGCCACTGGCACTTAAAACTGGGTTTTCTAAGGCCCCTTAACTCAGGTCAAGATCAGAGTTAATGGGGCCCGTCACGGACAAGATCAAAGTCATGATCAAATGGCAGGTTGGTGCAAGTATTAGTACCTGCTGCCAGTGAAAGATTCTCTTTCTCTCTTTAATCTCATCCAACTAGGCAGGTCAGCCCGACTTGGCACATATCCCAGAACTGTCTGCTTCTCTCTGTTGCCACTGTCCACGCCACCGTCTCCTCTTACCTGCTGGAGCCTCCTAACTGGTCCCCCTGCTTCCATTCAGCCCCTTCCAGCCCATTGTCCACATAAACCAAAGTGACAGCTCTAAAAGTAAAATCAGATCACAATCCTTCTCTCCTTTCAACCCCTGTGTGGCTTCTCACTACACTTGGGGAAAGAGCCACTCTCCCTCCCATAGCTCCAGTGGTCTCTGTGACCAGGCTACTGCCCTCAACCCTTAGCCCTCTCCGGCCGAATCTCCTCTGCTGTTCCCCTGCAGCTCTGGTTATGCCGATGTCTGTGTGGGTTTCTGGAACAGGTCAAGTTCTTTTCCACCCCTCGGTGTTTGCATGGGCCGACCTGCTGGCCTGAAATATTCTTTCCCATCTTTACCTGCCTTGCTTCTCCCATGACCCATAACCACACAATCTAAAGCCAGCTTTCCCCATTCCAAGGTGTTTTCTCACAACTCTACTTTGTTTTCTTCAGAGCACAAGGAGAAATTACATGATTTCCTCGTTCACGTGCTATTTTTCTGTCTCTCCCCGCTAGAACACTAACTCCATGGGAGGAGCCCAGTGTCTCACTTAATTCTGCCCCTTGGCACTGACAACAGTGCAAGCACACAGTAGGTGCTCAATAGAGACTTGCTGACTGAATGAAGATCCATCAGTAATGAAAGTAGAGCACGTCTAAATGGAAATGTAAGTCAATGGGGAAGAGGTGGTTCAAACGTTTGTGCTACCTGCAATGCCATATTTTAAATCCATTCACTCCTAGAAGAAACCTGCTTCCTCTTGCCATAGATTGAGCTTGAAGAAAGAATTTATTACAAAGATGTGAAGGGTTGATTTAAGATGGGAGGGGCTTGTTGTATTTATCTCCAGTCAGGTTTATATCAGGGGAATTAGAAGGGAAGGGAAGTAACATTTAATGGAGACATACCAGAGGCCAGGCTGAGCTGGAGTCATAAAAATAACAAATGGTACTTATTGTGGCTTTGCTCTGGTACTGTCCCTGCTACACATGTGGCATTCCTTATGTCAATCAGTCTTCACAATGACCCTCCATAGTTGGCAAGGTCACAGCCCCCATTGTACCCACTGACATGAGAACTTGCTGGAGGAGCCACTGCAGGTGATGACTGGAGCTGGGATTTGAAGCCTGGTCTGTTTGATTTCAAGGTTGTCCATCCTGCACTTTGCATATAACCTGCACAGCTGCCATTCATTGTGTGTTCACAAGGGCCAGGCCCAGCACCAAGGCTTTAGTAAAGGTATATTCATCAGTCAGGATTGGAACCCAGAGCCTCTGCTTCCCACCTGGGGCCACCCGGCCTATTGAATAGCTTTGCCCATGCTTTGCCTTTGGTTTCTGGCTTGTTCTCCTGGGAGAAGATGCCACTGTAATTGTGTGATCGACTCATCTGCTGCCTGCAAACCAAAGGCCTGGGAAGGATTTTGCCAGCTCATGTGAGTGAGATGTTGGCTGCTCAGCACTGGAATAATATCTGCCATTTGCAAGGGTGCCTCTGATGGCCATTGCTAGCTCACCGACTTTCTGATGCTTGCAGTAGAGTGCAGGGCTGTGCTGTCGGACCTGGAGTCAGGCAGAACTAGGTTTGAATCTGGCTCTATCACTTACTTATTCAGCTGTGTGACAATGCCTCTAGAAGCCTCCCTTTCCATATCCGTGTGTGCAGAAAACAGTAGCTGCCTACCTCATCGCTTATGATTTACTGTGATCATGTATTCCACATGTGCCTATGCTTACCTCTCAGTAGGTGTTAGCTAGTGGTGATGTTTTTATTGTCATTATTGTATCGAACTTGAGGACTGTCAGAGAGGACTGAGGAGAGGCTGATGGCAGGTATCTGTGGCCTGACCCCACACGGCAGCTTTTCATTAATAAGTGCAAGATCTCAACTGCTAACAGTTTCTACATCTATAAAATAGCAGTAATCAACATCTCTCATGGATGTGAAATTTGAATAAAAATGTCTTTAAGGATAATGATAGTAATGGTTATAATGATAGTAATGTAGTAATGGTTGATATCTATTGAACACTTACGTCCAAGCATCGGCTAAGAATTTAACGTACATAGGTCCACATGGCAATGCCCTGAAGCAGGTTCTGTGATAATCTCCATTTGAAAGATGAGGGACTGCAGGCATGTGTGTGTTGGGGTTATCGCAGGGAGTAGTTAAATATTTATTAGGTGCTGAGATCTTTCAGGGAAAGAAGCTATTCATTATCTCCAGGGCCCAGTACAAATAGGTGCTCAATGTATTTTTATGGTTGAATAAGTGATGTAGATCAAAGGTTGGCCAGCTTCTTCTGTGAGGCCAGACAGTAAGGAGGTTAGGCTTTGGGCACCGTGTGGTCTCTGTTGCAGCTTCTCAACTCTGCCATTGCAGTGCTAAAATGGCCATAGATGATATGAAATAAATTAGCATGGCTGTGTTCTAAAAACATGTGGCAGGAAAGATTTGTCTGTGGCTTGTAGTTTGCGCATCCCTGACATGAGTGTTGCTGGTGTTGAAAGCAATACCATTTATTGGATGCATACTGTGTGCCAGGCACCGTTGTGAGTATTTTCATGCATTGTCTCAGGAGATGCAGATAGGCTCCTGGGGTCTAAATAACTTGTCTGGTCTGTGGGACTACAGAGCTCAGACTAAAGAGACGATGTTCAGGATTTTAAATAGAAGTATAAGTATAAGTTAATTCTAGATCTTTACTACTCAAAGTCTGGTCCATGGACTAGTGACATTTGCATCATCCGGGGTCTTGTTAGACACGTAGACTGTTGGGCCCCTCTTCAGAAATCTTGGATCAGAATCTAAATTTTCACAGGATTTCCAGTGATTAGCATGCAGGTTAAAATTTGAGAAGGAGATGAAGGCTCCAGATCATTCATGTTCAAAGACAAACACTGCTCAATATCCAGAAAGGTTTAGCTTTTGTGAATAATATGGAGTTTCATTCCATGGGTGTAAACCTACTATCAGCGTGTTGCTAGAAGAACAAGAAGTAGGAATAGCAATGAGGAAAGGTAAGTTTACACGCTCAGTAGAAGCTTTATTGTCTAACAACTTTTGGAGCCTGCTTGGAAAATACAGCCTCCGTGATTTAGTGCTCCTTCACTTAAAGGCATTAGAAATATGCAAAGTGAGCCGGTCAATTTCACCAAATGGGGTTAGAAGTTGGTTTTCTATAAAGAGATGAACCCCCAGGTTGAAATGTCTCAGAAGCTCCGAATTGGAGTCAAGTGTATTGATGATCCAGTTGGCTTCTTTCTTGAGACTGGGACAGACCTGGGAGCCCCTGCATGGATCGCCTTGCTATGATTTAATCTGATTGACAATCAGATCAGCACACAAGGGGGAGCGAGGAATCATTCCACTAACAAGCTCTCTGCCCTCCTGTCTCTGGAAGAATGTTGGCTGACAGGGACACAATTAAAAGGGGATTGATTTATTGAGCTGGAATGCTCCGGCCCCCCTAATCTCAGCATCTCTCTGCTTCATGCAATCACCATTTCCAAACAAGAGTCAGCCTACACAAATGAAACTGTCCGGGGAGCCAAAGCTGCTCTTAGTTTACCAAAGGTAGCTCAGCCCTAGAAGCCCGTAAAGAAAAACCACATGAAAGAAGTCCTTTCCTGCACGAGCGCCTGGATAAGGATCTGGAATTCAGCAGGGAAGGATGATCTAAACAAAAAGTAAGCAGTGGTAATGAAAACTGCTAACCTTGGCTCCGAGGGGAACATGGGTTAAGAAGAGTAAGTGGGCAAGGAGCCCTGTTTTTGTCTTTTCTATAATGAAACTGTAAATTTCTGTTAGAAATCACAGGATCATCAAGTCTCTGGAATGTTGATGGGGATGCCGGTGGGATTCAAGGGAAGAACAAAGTCCGTGGATTAGAATTCAATTCTCCCTTTGAACTGTGTCGTTGAACAGCTGCGGTCAAAGCTCAGCTGTGTGTATGCATATAATTATTTATAATTGTTGGGATTTGAGGGGGGCCCCGATAAATAGCAACTCTCTTTTTCACCAGAGTTCTGAACTATTTGAGAAGTAAAACAAAAGACACAGCTGCTGGAGACTGAAATACAGCATCATTTTTGTTACTGATATAGTGGATGCTGGAAAATGTAGCTTCTGTCTGTGGACTGGTACGTTTCTTGATCTGAACCCTCGACCTAAAAAGAGTCACCTGCTCTGGTCACAGCAGCTCTGGACAGGCCTGTGAGACGTGGTGTCTGGAAGGGCAGTAGAACTCTCTCACAAACAAGAAAGAGAAAAGAAAGGGCCTGGGATGCGCATGCCCAATTTCTCCCTACAAACTTATCATCATGAAAAAAGAAATCATGTTCTCCTTCGGAGGGAATAAATGAGGGAGCTGAGAGAAACAGGGAGGATCTCGCCCACATGGAAGGAATCATTATGAGTGAGGAAGAAGCACGCTTCACCTTCACACGAACTCTTTTGAAATTAATAATAATAACAGAAATGATAATGTTCATAATAATGACAAAAGCTAACAATTTACTAAGTATTTGCTCTAATCAGGTTCTGGGCAGAATACCCTGTCTTCTTCATCTTCACAACAACACACAGGTAGTTTTATTATTTCTCTGCCACAGATGGGAAAATTGAGACTGAAACATGGTGTAACTTGTCCCAGGACACCCAGCTAGCAAGTGGCAGAGCTACAGAACAGACACAGCTTCACCCAACTCCAGAGCCTGAATTATGCAGCACTCTCTGCTCTATTTGTTGAATGAATGAATGAAGTAAATGAATGGATGAATGAATGAGGTGAGTTTGAGGATAATGGGTCTAGAAGTCTGGCCTGCATGGGGGAATCTGTGTGCAGTGTTGCTAGGGTTCTCTGTCAGCCCATCTTTTCCCCAGCTCAGGGGCTGCCCAAGGGCTTTTCCCGGCCAGGCCAAGAAGGGCCCCAGCCGGTGGACCCTGGAGCGGGTCTTGCGGTCCCAGGATCCCAGAGTCAGGGTGTTCAGGGGGCAAGAGCCGGCGTCTTGCTCTGTCCACCTGGCACAAACATCTTTTTCGCTTGGTCTCTGACTTGCATTCTAGATCGCCTGGTAGTCTGGGGGGTCTGAATGTCTTCTAGGTGACCAGGGACCTAAACATAGCCGGCCAGAGGAGCACTTTGACAGCCCCTCCCCAAGGGGTGGGAAAAACCTATCTTCGCTGGAGCTAGAAATCCCACCTGTGGATCAGGGAAGAGCACAGTGCACTGATGCTGCGGCTCAGCTCCCCACTCCTGGCGAGAATGTCGCCGTCTGCTGTATATCTGGCCACCACATTCCCAGGCGTCCATCTCACCATTGGGCAATAAACACAAAACAGAGACCCCGAGATCTCATTTTCCCCAACTTGTCCTCAACATTGTGTGGGTTATTTAATCCTTGGAGCAGTGTCGTCGTTATCTTTGTCAGAGCCCCTGCCTCCCAGCGAGGACCCCTGCCCTTCTCTGGGCATCCACTTCACACACACCTGTGGTGCTACCTTGGCCTCGCCGCTCCTTCCCTGTGCTGCCTGCCTTGTGCCGACATCCATTATCTTGATCTCTGTCTGTGGAAACTTCTGTCACTTGTAATTTTCCCCAGTTTCCTTCCTCTACCTCTGCCCTCTTCCCCCGGCGCCCCCTCATCTTCTCAGCTTTCTTTTCGAAGATGACATATTTCTTTTTCTCCTTATTTGGTCCGATGTGACCTGACAGGGTGGCCGAAGCAGCAGATTGGGGACAGAAACATGTACTAGTTCTCCACAGGCTTTTTCGAATAGGCATTCACAATTTATGGAATTTAGCGGAAAGGTTAAGAATATTCCACTTAAACATCAACCTCCCCAAATGAAAATTTTTGGTACCCTTTCTTTTCATTGTCATCCAGGTCTCCAATTGCCCCCACGCATAGAGACTATTCTGGAAGGGGTTCTAGAGAGATGCCTGTCAGTGCACACCGCTTGTACTTGAGCGGATGAGCATCGGTTTCGTGGACAGTGGAGAACATGTTGTCTTTTTGTCTTCTTTGGGATTTTCTCTCGAGAAAAGATGTCAAAGTGAGGCAATTCCAATGGTGCCTGGGTGGGGACGAGACTAAGACGGTGTCAGGCCGAGATCCATGTGCATTTGAATCCATCCGGGAGAGGCCTCTGTGGACACACACGTCCATGGAACAAAACAAGGTGAAGTGACCTTGAATTAGTAGCTGAAACACAACTTCAAACCTTAATGTAGAGCTCAGTGGATCCAGGGTCTACCTCATGGAGATTTCCTTTTCTTAAGCTCAGTGGCCCTGTGGAGTCTGAGGCGGAATCCCATTACCGGGTTGGTGCTCTCACACTCCAGCTGCTCCAGGTGTTGCAGGAGTCATGCACCAGGGAGAATAGGTTTCCTCCCACCTGTCCCTGCAGCCTGAATTCAATGACTAACCAACAGGGGATACAGAAAGACATCCCTTGTTTCAAAATGGAATCAACTCTGTGGCACAGTCCATGCCCCAGAGCTCCCTGTGGGATCAGGCTCAAGTTAGATCCCAGCTGAGACCACATTGTGGCTTTGTTCCTCCCTTTCTTGGCCTGCTTTCCTCACTTCCTCAGCAAGTCACGCTACCCAAATCCTTATCTCAGGCTCTGCTTCCAGGGACCAGATCTAAAGTAGACCCCAATGCCAAATCAGCTGGAGGATCTGCCCCATCAGTGTCCAAGCCTGGATCACAGGTCTTACCATTTGGGGTAAGGAAAGATCCCATGCACTGAGAGAGGCAGGAGAGACGACAGCGGCAGATGCTCGCCCAGTGCTGGGATGGTCTAGACCACTTGACCCAGGCTTGCCGGAGCTGCTGTGGTGGGAGAGTCGTAGGCCAGTGTTGCCGCACATTGGCAGAATTGAGAAAGAAGGTGTATCAACGTGGGAGGGAGAGGGCCAAGGAGGAGGAAAGACAAAGATGACCTTCTCTGAAGGGAGCTGGGCTCCAGGTTCTAAGAAGAACCAGTAGCTGAGAGATGGAGAGGAGTGCATGGGGCTCCCTGCAACTGTGGGAAGAAGAGAGACACAGAAGAGACCCCCACAGTTTATTCCTGGCCTTTTAGGCATGCCCAAGAAAGCTCTACCTTGTCTGGCATAAGCGTTTCTCCCCTTTGGGGGTGGAGTAGGGTGGATGAAAAGGGATCGGGTGCAGACATGTCAGCAGTGGGTAGACGAAAGGGCAGGGGAGGTGGAGTTCTCCTCCCAGAGCCCGTGGTACCTACATCTGCCGCTCTGCTTCATCTCATGTCTTGGCCGTCAGATTCTCATCCCCTCCTCTCCGGAAGTCTTGGCCCACAGCTGCTTTTTGCTTCTCTCAGCTCCTCTTTCACTTTCCTGCTTGGCCCATCTTCTTGGCACTCATCCCACAAATATTTACCAAGTGCCTAGTAGGGGTCAGGCGCTTTTGCAGACATTGGGGAATTACTAGCAAATAGCTGCCCCCATTTGTCACCAATGGGGAAAGACACAACAAGTGTGCAAGCAGCTAGCCAGGACGGATGAAGCTGGGGCGAGTGCTATGAAGAAGATGAAATAAGAGGGCCGTGTACTCATTATGCTCTTGCTTGTTTGTTTGTTTGGCTGTGAGTCTTGTCTGCCCTGTGAAGTTGCACGTGCTTAGGGGGCAGAGATCTCAGCTAACACCTCTTTGCTTCTTCCGAGGCAACTGATCCGGTGCCTTTCCCATCCTAAGAAGTCAACACAAACTTGTCGATTTCTGGACAGTGATTACACTCAGGCTTTTCAACACTGGATGGCTTTAGGTCTTAATTCCTTTGCCCTTGGACTTCGCCCATTGTGTGATTTGCGTGCAGTGGGGCACGTGTGGTCTCTGAGGGCCTGCGTTTGAGCCTTGAGCTGCTTGCTGGTGTGCGACCTACACCGAGTCTCGACTTTCACAGGCTCAGTTCCCTTCTGGGCAAGACAAGGAGGGTGAGAGGGCCCACTTCAAGGAGTCGTGGAGGACAGAATGAGAGGATCCGTCCTCCGTGACAAGAGGGAGATGGGCCAAGCACTCGCCAGCACCAAAGGTGTGACCAGCCTCAGAGGATCTGCAGGAACGTGGGACCCAAGGCTCTGGCTGTCTGTATAGCTTCAGGGCAGTCTTGGCTCTTGGTTTTGGGCTTTATCCAGGTCCTGAGCACAGGCCTTTTGGAGGCAGCAGAGGCAGATGGCAGGAGAAGGGCTCTCTCCAGCCTTCCTGCTGCCACAGCCTGCGATTCATCTTTCACTCTCAAACTGATACCTTCCCAATGTCCCCATTTCTCTCCTCACAAGGGCTTGAAAGCCCAAATTCACCTTTGTTTCCCCTTTCTCTTATCGTATTTCTCCACCCAGAAGCCGTCTCCCAGGTCCTGTGCTTCATTTTTTCCAACTGCCTTCATTTCCTTCATTTGCTCTTGCCCTGCTTGCAGCCCCAGGTCCTCACTTTGTATTTCGGGGTGACTGGTGTGACTTCCCCATCAATATCTCTGGCTCCTCCTTATGGTCCACGTGGCACACTCAAGAGACCCAGCTTCTTAGAAGAAAACAATTCAGGCCCCTCATGTGGCATTTGGAGCCCTTTGCTACTGCCCCTCTCTGCTCTCTTGCCTTCCACCCTCACGACCGCAGCCAGACTCATCCACTAACTGCTGCCTGAACCTGTCCTGCCTCTTTCTGCCTCTTCCTGCCTCTGAGCTTCCCCTCATGCTGTCCCTGCTTGCGAGGATGCTGCGTCTGCCCTGTTCTTGAAGCCCTGGTGCAGAGGTAGCCCTGGGGGTACCACTGGTTGGGAACCGGTTCTCGCTTCTGCACATTTGGACCCCTCATCTCGTACCTTTCCTTTGATATTTATGTCCTGCTCGATGCTCTAGGGATCCTTGCACTTTTGTGATACTACTGAGGAAGTTTAATTTTCTTAGACTCTGATGTGAGGATTCCTATGAGGTGAAACCTTTATTTGTCGGAAACCTGCCTTAGTGAGTTCTCTCCGGCAGCAGACACTGAGCTCTTCAGGGCTGCGTCGGGTGGGACACTTGATGTAACACAAAGGGATGGCTTTGAGGTTGCACTGGGGGGCCATGGAGGGGTAACCAGGGAGATGGTGGACCATGATGTGTCCTGCACAATGTTTTCTCTTGCTGGGATTCTCCAAATCTTCAGTAAAGATGAAATTATTGAAGCAAGAGGCATTTCTGTGGAACCAGGGAAGGCACTGGCTTGTGGATCTGTGGCATCCCAGGTGACCCAGGAATGGGTGGGCCAAAGGACCATGAAGAGCTCACCTGTCAGCTACTTGCAGGGATTGTGAAGAGGGGCTGTTTCCCATGAAAGGTGAAGAATGCCATTTTTTTCAGGGTGGCCTAGGGGGGACTCAGATGGAATTTGGGATAAGTTTCTTGTCCTGTCTGAGAGGCAGAACCCTAAAATCTTTGCTTTTGGGATCTCTACTTCAATGCCTGGCACAATAATTGTTGATTTAAATTGAGATACTCAGAGGCAGGTAGTGATCTCTTTTCAGGTGAGTGCCTGCTACTGGCTAGTTTGTTTCTCCTACTTAGTATTGCAAAATGGACTTTTTCTTCCATTTTTCCATTTGATCTTTACATTGAGCACAGGTGATAGACTTTGATAAACTTGTAGACAGATCAAGAAAATGGGGCTCAGAGGGGCTGAGTGATTTCCTGAAGATCACACAGCTAGCAAGTGGCAGGGCCAGGACTTGAATCCAGAGTCCTGGTTGTGAGTCCAGTGGTTGATCAGTCTTCCATGCCAGGCGACCCTGTGAGCTCTTATTATAAATCAAGTTAGACTGAAGTGGGAAAGACTGGGGAGCTGGGGGACAGAGCTCTCTGTAGTAAATCCCGAAGGGAAATTATATAGTTTGAGAGTATCAGCTGATGCTAAGACCCTCTCCTTTTTTTGACATTATCTTCAGAAAATCTTTTGGTCATGCACAGACAGGTAAGAGTCACCAGAATGGCTTCCAAAGCGATGCCAGGGTCCCAAAGCCTGGAACCATCAGAAACAATTCATCACATGGATCACCGAACCGGAACACTCCTTTGGAATGTGAAGGATTCTTACACGGTGTCCACCCCAGCTAGAGACAGTCGTCGTTGCTGGCAGGGTATAAGCTACAAATTGTTGCCTTCACCACCGTGTTGTGCATCGATCCTGACCTCAAGCCCCACACGGAGTATGTCCCATTTTCTTCCTCTTTACAAAAAGAGGACACGAGGCTCAGATGAAATTACTTGCCTGAGTTCACGCAGTTGGTAATGCAGAGATGCGGTATACAAACTCGTATCATTTTTTAATCCAAATGCCGCGTCCTTAGCCACTATGCTATTATATCATGCTTCCAAATAGACATTTGCTGATTGAATGGGGTTGGATAACGAGTGTGGCCAGGAGCCAAGTGTCTAGCACAGAGAGAAATGCTGTAGGAATTGAGCAAGAGGGGATTGTCCCCGAGAAAGCATGGTGCTGCTATGGGGCTGTCAGGTGGCCTGGCCATTGGATCAAGCCAGAGGATGCCGGTGGGGAGGATGAGGAAGGCACATGGGCCTTCCCAGGCTGCCCCAGAAGGATGAGCCTTCATAGGAAAACTGACTTACGACGAACTCTGCCAGAAACGGCCACTCCGTCACCAGCCCCGTCTGAGGTCATATTTCAAAGACTGGCTCAGGGCCACTGGCTGGGGTGCAGGGCTGTGAGATCATGGCTGAGCAATCTGACTTTAAAAAATATAAGGACCAACTTGGGAGTTTTATCGTGTTTCTGCCGCCCAG
Organism: Avahi laniger; assembly: GCA_963575035.1. NCBI lineage: Eukaryota > Metazoa > Chordata > Mammalia > Primates > Indriidae > Avahi > Avahi laniger. Next base: position 86,554 of record CAUYSK010021204.1, read on the forward strand.
GCATGAAGTCAGCTGGCCTGCTTGTGACAGGGAGCGTTTCACTTGTAATTAGCTGGCTGTGTTTTCTAATGTTCTGCCTAAACTGCGGGGTGCTGCGAGCGAGCCCGCTCCCTTGGAGCTACCCCACAGCAGTAGCGGAGGTGAGTCATGACCATAAAATCTGGAAAGCTCGTGGGGGGATGGAGGGCGGTGGAGAAATATAAATTATTGTGATCGTCTTTCAGGCGCGCTTGAGTTAATTATTGCATTTTCGCCAGCTGCGTTGTGGCTTCGTGAACACCAAGCCAGAAGTGATGGTTTTAGTGGGGAAAGAGTCTTTCTCTGATGGGGCAGAGGCTGGAAGCCGTGTGTTCTTTTGAGGGAGGTTGGGATGCATGAAATTCCCAGCCCCAGCTGGAACCTGTGCGGATTTGCTCTGAGACGCCTGGGTGTGAGCGGCGTCACGTTTTCTTTATTTTTCTAAAGCAAATAAATCTGGCTTGGTTCTCCACCTGCCAGGGCTGGCAGGAACCCCATTCTTAGTTATGTCTTTTTCTTGGGGAGCGTCAGGGGTTCTTTTTCTCTTCCTTGGGAACATAAAGAAGACCTGGGAATTAGGTAATTCAGCAAGATCTCGTGGCAAGTTTCTGGCCTTGGGTCCACTATGGAGAAATAATTGCTCATGGTCTGCAAGTACCGTTTTGAAGGAGGCCCCTCATCTTCCTCCATCCCAAGCCTGGCCGGGGGGTCTTGGCAGAGGCTGTACTCCCAGCAGCATCTCGGGTATGCATGATCTGTGACACAAATCGAGACATAACCAGGCAAGGAGGACTGCAGATCTCTCCTGCTCACTCTGGGTACCAAAATCTTGCCAATGGATAAGGAGACCTGAGCATTTTTTAACAGGAGTATGTTTCCCCATTGCCCAACTTTTCCTGAGGCCCCATTTCTGGAATTTTCTCTCTGATCCTACCCTTGGTTTCATTGAGGGTCATAAGTCCCAAGTCATTGACAAAGTTGGGGTATGCTAGAAGGACAGTTTGATGGGGCACGGAGTGGTACTGGTAAAAGAAATCTTTGGGCTCTGGGGCCTTCCTACACCTCTGAAATAAAAAGGTGGAGGCAGGCCAGGGATATTTTTCTTGATCTACATTGAAAATAGTAGAGAGGATGGACTCTTTCTGCGCACCTGCTATGTGCTTGACCTGAGTTACGTGGTTCATGATATCTCATTTAATTCTCATAATCAACAGATGTTAGGCCGATTTAATATATCACGAAGGGTGTTCAGTGAGAACGGAGAAGTCACAGCATTTTACAGATAAGAATCTGAGGCTCGGGAGTGGAGGACCTTGCCCAGGTGACACAGTGCCCGAGAGGCAGAGCCTGGACTCACGCCCAGGTTTATGGGACTCTCCAAGGCCCCTCTCTGACTTCTCAAGCTGCTGGGGGCTGTCTCTGTTTCTGAGAGTCCTCCAGCACCTCCGAACCCCTTCTTTCTGCTCCTGTCTCCTTCGATGTCTGTTTTCTCCATTCCCAGTGGATAAAGAAGTACCCTCATAGGGTCTCCAACCCTCTGTGCCAGCATTCATGAAACCCCAGAAGCTGATCCAAGGGACACTGGCCTCTCACCCTCACTATTTGGAAGTCATCTCATTCAGGTCCACGCTATGACTTCCGTGACCTTGAGGCACTTTCGTCTTTGTGGCCCCTTCCTCCACGGAAACATATGAAAATAATTTCATGGATTTTTAGGGGCCCTAAATATTTCTTTTTTCTTTTTCCTTATCTGAGGAAAAAAATTAAAACATTTTATGCAATCCTGTAAGTTCCTCTGGTTTTCCTTTGGATTTTAAAGGAACGAAAACATATTTGTGGGCCCCTAGAGTATGGCAGCCCTCGCTGTGCGCCTTCTCTCCCGATGGAGAAGTCGGCCTGGTGCTCACAGAGGAAGAGGCGACGTTAAAAGTCCGGTGGAAGCTGCTGGGCCTTCAGTATCTTGGTGCCTGGTGTCTAGATGCAGCTTCCCTTGGTTGAGATGAGGTGACTGTGAGGTGGCCGTGGCAAAGGCAGGAGCCAGGGTAGGGCCAGCCCGGACTCTCGGTAGGCTGCGGAAGCCTCTGTCCCGCAGGCCACGGCCCGGCTCCCAGCGTCTGCACGTGCCATTTCTTTGTCTGGATTTCTCTGCCCCAGTTTTTCTTTGAGCCTTCCCGGAGCCATGCTGCAGTTTTGGGACATATAAACACACCCCTGGGAGGCTTCTGTGGCACACCTTGAAACCTTGTGCTTCATTTAGGACGAACCATGCGAAATTGCCATTTCTATGGGTCACAAGTGTTTACTGCCAAGGGCAGGTGATTCCACCTAGTCCACGTGGGTTATGCAGTCTTGTGTGCTGATCTCTCCATCTGGGGTAAGCTCCGAGTGTGTAGAGACCGGGATTGGAATGCAGCTGTACCCCCAGTGGCTGGTACGCTGTCCTCTAAGAGTTTGTTGAATGAATGGATGATTCAACCTGAAGGGAAGATGCCCACATGCTTCTCAGGTCCTCAAACTTGAACAGGCATCAGAATTTCCTGGAGGACTTGTGAAAACACAGATCACTGGGCCCAGCCCAGGGGTTCTGGTACCGGAAGCCTGATAATTAGCATTTCTAACAAGTTCCCATGTGAGGCCACTGTTGGCACCACACTTGAGGACCACTGCTTCAGATTACTGGTTCTTTCCTGGGGATGGGAAAAAGATCAGTCATTAATACTTAAAAAAAATAAAATCCCCTCTGTATTGGATTGAATGGTGCTCCCCCCAAATTTACGTTCACCTGGAACCTATGAATGTGACCTTATTTGGAAATAGTGTCTTTGCCGATGTAATCGAGTTGAGGTCATACTGACTAACAGTGGGTACCAAATCCATTATGACTGGTGTCCTTATAAGTAGAGGGAAATTTGGACAGACAAGACACAGATACACGGAGACACGAGGAGAGCACCATGTGAAGATGGACACAAAGTTTGGAGGAATGTACTTACCAGCTAAGGAATGCTGAGGATTGCCAGCAGCCATCATGCAGAGAGAAGCATGGAACAGACCTCCTTAGGACACCCAGAAGGAACCAATCCAGCCAACACCTTGATTTTGGACTCCTGACTCCAGAACTGTGACAGAATACATTGCTTTTGTTTTAAGTCACCTTCGTCTGTTATAATTTGTTATGGCAGCCCTCAAAAACTAATAGACACCCCCCTCCCAAAGGCCAAATCAGGGGATTTAGCCCTTCTCTCCTTTGCTGAGAAGCTTTAGTGAGGATTGGAAATCACCTAGTGGATCAGAGTCCCCAGGTGAAGCCGTGCAGGCTGTTCCACCTGGCCAAGGAGATCCAGCCACTCCAGGGTGAGCTGCCCAGGGGGCCACATCCACCTGGCAGCAGCACATGGGACAGCGCTCCTGGGAGCCACTGGGAGCAAAGATTCCCGGGTTCCAGTCCCAAGATTCTATTTTTGTAGTTTGGATGTAGGTCCCGGGAATCTATATTTAAACACTCCCCCCAACCCCCAGGTAATTAATCGACGGCCAAAGACTTCATTTAATGAAACACACGTTGGACGGGGTTTGGTTTGTAAAACTGTAAAGTAGGTAGACCACACTTTCACTTTCTAAACCAGGGGTTCTTAACTCTTTTGTGTGCGGATGCCTTGGCAATGTTTTGAAGCCCGTGTGCCCTTCTCAGAAGAAATTCCTAAAAGATACAAGGGGTTACAAAGAAAGTCAATTATGTTAAAATACAGCAATAAGAATATTAAAAACTTTAACTACATTTTTGATTAGTGCTATGAGTGGTTCTTTTTAAACATATTAAATAACAAGAATTAGCAGTTGGTCTAATAACTACCATGCTTTCAAAGCGGTGGGGAGTCTAAGGAATATTTTGAGGCGCTCTAACTGCTATAAAGTAATAAAACAATCTGTGATTTCTATTCATGCGACATCACAGGAACTGCTTGTACAATTGTGGTTTGTGGCCCACATTCATAATGGAATACATTTCACTTAGAATTGTAGAAAGGAAGATGTAATTTTCCCCAAGTTGATGGGCCCCCTAAACTGTCTACAGATAATTTGAAAGTCGATGGACTTCAAGTTAAGAGCCCTGGAGTCTAGCTCTCCATCTTTGTCCCTTCTTGATGGTGCCCCTGTTCCCTGCAAGCCTGGAGCAAATGGAGATTCTCCTCCTCTCAGCTCACTTGATTCACTCCACCACGAGGGGCTCACTGGCTCGTTCATTACCACATCTAGGTCCTTCTCTATGAGAAAGAGTGGAGAGCAAACGAAAGATGCTGAAACCAACAAGCAAATACCCCCCTGTCTTTGCTTCTTTCTGCCAAGGCCACTCAGGAGGAGCCCAACTTTTTAATGACATCTTTTTTTTTTATTGATTCAGGATTTATTACAAATATGCTTCCTTTGTTTCTCCTATAATTATGCATCGAGTGGCCCAGAGATAAATGTCAACACTGCAGCCCTCTAGATGGAAAGAGGCCCAGGATGCTGGGGCTTGTCGTGAAGGAGCCCTGGTGGTGGGGACAGTGGGGCGCAGGGTGGGGCTGACAGGCTCAGCAGAGGACATGGGCATTAAACCATGGAGGGACAAGTGGCCATCCAAGCCAAGGTCTGGCAGAGTTCACAGCCATGTTGTAGGGAGCAGAGATCTTTTGTATCTCAGGAAACCTATTCCTCAGCCATTAGGTGAGTTTTCTCTGGCTCCTTTGTCAAGCCTGAGCTCTTTAGTTTTGATGTTTGCTCATTTTCCTTTTGGACTTTTCCTCTCATTACAAATAAGTATTGTGAATTCAAGCCTTGGGAACCATTGTTGCATTTAAGGCATGGAACGGTGGTGGTGTTTGGGACCTGTAAGAGAGGCCATTGTGCTGGAGCCATGGATGCAAGGCCTGGGGTTTTGTCAAGTGTGTTGGGAGGTGATGCAGACAGATCAGCACTCGGCAGTGGGACACGGTTTCTCAACTCTCCAGCCAGGCTGCCAGCACCGCAACACCAAGGGCTCTGCTCACGGAGACAGTGTCAGTGGGCTCCCAAGCCAGTGCTCCTTCTCCCCTCTCAGCCTTCCTGGTCTTAAGTGGCTGGACTAAGTGTCAGTTTCCCTGAGAGCTTGGCTTGGATCCAAGGAATCCCCGGGGACTTCATCAGGAATCCTGTTATGAAGGCAGATGCTGGGAAGCTGGGTAGTCAGAACTTTCTCGGCAAGGTTAAAGAGGGACTTTGCTCAAAATAGCTCTGGGTAGGAGCCCTTCTTAGGACTGAGTGGGAAAATTGGGGCAGATTTTGCTACTGTGGATTAAGGATGTCTGTATTTACCTTTCTTCCTTCATTGTTTCTTCCAGTATTGTGCCAGCGTCAGGGTTACCACGCGCCAGCGTCAGGGTTACCACGCGCCTGTGTCAGGGTTACCACGCGCCAGTGTCAGGGTTGCCACGCGCCAGCGTCAGGGTTACCATGTGCCAGCGTTAGGGTTACCATGTGCTAGTGTTAGGTTACAAAGCTTGATGATGACGGAGTTTGGAATAAGGCGTAGGAACCAGGCCCTCACCATTCACACTTTTGTGCCTCTGGGATTCCTCATGGAGAGATCTTAATTCCCCAGGAATAAGCACTGAATGGAAACAAAATACTACCTAGTATTAATAGTTGGGCAAGTACCTCACGCCTCTTTCCTCCGCACACTGCCCTCCCTTTCTGCCGCCATTACAGGGCTTTCTGGGATGCCATGCTGGGACATAAGACAGACCTGGTGGCCCAGGCAGGTTTCCTGTTGCCTCCCTCAAAGCCAAGAGAGATCTGTGAAAGAAGCCTGTTTGTTTATCCTTCCAGTGGCAGAGATGTCAGAGCTGGAACAGAGCTGATGAGATGGATTGGCTTGGCCTACTGTGTAGGAAGATGCCCGGCATGAGTCCTGCCCTTGGGTGTGCACGGGGCCCCTGATCATGGCAAATTATGGCCTAGTGAATGTCTCGTCACCAGTATCACAAGCTGGGAGCCAAGCTGGACTCCTTCCTCTCTTTCAATCCCACACCCACCCATTCACCAAGTCCTACCCATTACACCTCTAAAATATCTTTTGGATCCGTCTGCTGCTTCTATCCCCTCTCCACCATTCCAGTTCAAGCCATTGCAACCTCATCTCCTAGCAACTGCATCTTTCTATGTCTCCCCAATCCTCTCTGCCCCACCCATCATCCACATTGCTGCCAGAGAAGTATCTTGAAAATGTCTATCTGGCTAAATATTCCCCCACTGAAACCCTTCGATGTCATCCCTTTGCTCTTGGATAAAAACTTTTTCACTGTTTCTCATCTTTCATCGTCCCCCTTATATTCTGCGTTTCAGACATAACAAACTACTTCCCTTTTCCCCAGATGGGTCATGCTCTTTCTTGTCTTTCCTGGTGCTATTTCCTCTGTGAGGAACTCCTAACACTCCCCATCTCCACTTTCAGCTAAGTCCTGTGCAACCTTCGTGTTCTTGGTTTAGCCGTCGCTTTCTCCAGGAAGTTTTATTTTCTTTGGGTCTGTCGTCCTCTTACGTGTTTCTGCAGGCACATAGATCATGTATTGTCATCTCCTGTTTCCTCGCCATGCTCCCTGGTTTCTAGAGTGACTTGTATCATCAACAGGAACCTCCTTGACATCTGCTGGGCTAAGGGGGTGCAGTCTTCTGTCCATTCCAGACCACGTGGATTCACTTTTTCTCATTATGAGTTTGCCTAAAGCAAAAGAAAAGGCACCCCAGACATCAGAATAATGTCCACAATAGCAATAATTTCTTTTAATATGCAGATATTCCGTGTAGTACTGGTTCTTTTATTGGCTCTTGACAAAGTCATAGGTGAAATGAAATGTCAGCTCTGTAGGTAGCAATTCTGTAAGGTAGTGGGTTAGGGACTGCTTTTAGGCTATATCTGGAAACTCCCATGTGGAACACAATTTCGTCTTCTCTCCTCTTATTTAGGGTGGAAATGTTGGAGAAGCCTTGATAATTTTTTCCCCCTTCCATGGGGCATCAGTAGTACAGCCAGGCTTTTGACAGGAGCTGTGTATCAGATGATTCACTGCAGAGCCATTGGACAGAGTCTAAAATGATGTGCTGTTAATTGGGAAAATATCTGCATACTCTAGACAGAAAAATGTACCTCTTCTATAACCACTGTTGCCTGAGCACCTACCCTGTGCCAGGCTCTGCTGGGTGCTCGGGTACAGAGATGACTGAAGACCCATGCCTACTCTTGAAAATCTCACCATCCTTAAATTCTATGGGAA
>CAUYSK010021205.1:0-82960 GCA_963575035.1 Avahi laniger
CCTTCATTTTGACTTTGGCCAGTTTGATTACTCTGTGTCATGGAGATGACTTATTGGCTATGAATGTTGCTGGTGTTCGACGACCTTCTTGTATCTGAATGTCTGGATCTCTGGCAATATCAGGGAAGTTTTTCTGAATAAGTATCTCAAATAGATTTTCCATGCTTTAAGCTCTTTCTTCTTCTCCCTCAGTGGTACCTATAATTCGTATGTTAGTTTACTTCACCTGATCCCTTATCTCTCCAAGTGATTGCTTAGTGTTTTTTATTCTCTTCTCTGCCTCTTTAAATGTCTGGGTGACCCCAAGAGCCTTGTCTTCAAGCTCTGAGATTCTTCATTCACCTTAGTTTAGTCTATTGCTAAAGCTTTCTGCTGTGGTATGAATTCCCTAAATTAGTCTTTCATTTCTTTAAGTTCTATAATATTTTATCCTTTCTTATGTTGTTTGGCACTTTAGTGAATTTTTGTTAATTTTCTGAAATCATTTTCGAGTTCTTTTTGTTGGTTTTCAACTTTCTTTTCAGTTCCATTGATCATATTTGACATCCATATTCTGAATTCCATTTCTGTAATTTTGGCAATTTCCTTGTGGTTGTAGTCCAGTACCGCAGCTCCATTGTGGTCCCTGGGGGATGTGAAACTATTTTGTTTTTTCATGTTGCCAGAGTTCTTTTGCTGGTTTCTTCTCCTCTAAATCTATTTCTCTGTGCTCTAGGCTAATAGGATTGCAGGACACCTGTTCTCCTTTGCTGGGAACTCCCTCTTTAGTTAGGGGAAGGGGAAGACCCTAGATGGAGTTTTTTTTTTTTTTTTTTTTGGATAGAAGAATGCTTTCATTATCCAATCTTCACACAGCTTATAGAATAAGTATACAGAATCCAAGATACATGATGCTGAAAGTAGTTTTTATACATTCAGCAACATATTCTTTACCAAACAAATAAAAGGCCCGACATAAAGTCTAAGGGTTTCAGAACTGCAGTCTTTTTAATACAACTGCACATAATGCATAAATTTAAAAAATAATAATATTTAGAAGCATAAGCTGAATGGAAAACAGGAAGCCAGAGACATATGTCAGTACTGAACCCAGTTTTGCCCTGAGGGCAAAGGTCAAAATCCAGTAACATGGAGCTTCCAAAGGAAAAACTGGAGCCTTCCCTTGGCACCAGAATAGTTCTACAACTTTGGGGTTGCAGATAGCACGATGGGAAGTGAAAGGGTGAATTTCCTCCACAGAAGGGTAGGACAAGAAAACCCTCTTGTTCCAAACTTAGAGCTAGCTGGAGGAAAAGAAAAACCTCCCCTGAGAATGCATTGCCATACACCAACCCCCACAACACCAGTTCACACTTTCATTTGTGGTTCCAAAAGTCCATTAAGCTTAGTATTTATTACTCATGTTTTAGGACAGGTTGTGCTCCCAGGACCTCTCAGAAGTCAATACAACTCTTCATGGGAGAAACTTACCTTTCACTCAGATCTCAAAAATTCTCAAAAATGAAGTTTCAGAGATCACGTCTAAAGTACAAAAATAAGCCAATACAACACTTTGAGCAAAATTCAACAGAAAGACAAACATAATCAAACACACAAGGACCTCTAAATGACCAGATACATAATAGTACGTACGTTTACTATATATTTAAATATAATAAATATAGTAGATTGTGATAACACTCTCTTTTTCTTAGTTGCTTACCTATTTATCCTATTACTCAAGAAATCTCCGAGTCATTAGTATGTGCTTGCACATCTGGCCCTCCTTGCCCGTGGAGTTCACTGAATTATCATTTTTCTAGCCTACTGTCCTCAGCTGCTCTCCCTACACTCTTATCCCTTGCTCCAGTAAAACCTGAATTCCAACTTGAAAAAAACGGTGGACTAGAAGCAGCCCGCCGGCACACCACTCCCAAGGAGAGAAGTGAAAAATGCACGCAGCTGCCTGCATCCGAAACGCTCTTCTCTGCACCAGCATTGTGAAATCACAGAGAAGCAACAAACAAACAAAAAAAGGTGATAGGGCAGTATATACAGCAAGATCAGAGAAGACGTGGGAAAGGAAGAATAATAGGCGGATAGAGCGCTGGGGCACCGCGCTCACCCTGTGTGCGCTGTGTGAATTGTGAGATGTCTCCCTCCGCTGCCACAAATCTCTCTGTGGTCTGACAGGGACCTGCCTGGAGTCTGTGCAGAGTCACTGCACCAGGCAACAGGCACAGCGGGGATCGGGCAGCAGCTAAAGCCATTCTGAGCTGTCGGGTGCGCAGCGCCAGGTCCGCACCAGGCTGGGGAGGGAGTGGACTGACAGCTTCCCGGAGCAAGACCCTGTGATTGGAAACCAAGTGCTTCTCCCCTGCAGCACAGTGGGTTCGAGCACAGGAATTGACGGCGGTGCAGCAGGCTCCACCCTGAGAGGCTTTGGGCCACTGCTTCGGCAGGTCCTGGGTGGGGTGGGGAGAACTCCGTGGTTCCTGGGCCACTGGAACTGACCTCTGCCCACCTGACTTGGCATCTGCACCGTTACTGAGGCTCCAGAAGAGCAAGCCACTTGCTTGGCCTGACTCCACCCCCCAGGCCCCAAGTGCTTCCTGCTTGCTCAGCCCCACCCTTCCTGCCAGGTCGGATCAGCCCTGCCACCTGCACGGCCCTGCTTCCGGCTCAGAGGCTCTGCTTAGATGCCCTTCTCCAGGCTCTTCCCGAGTCCCAGCGCTGAGGCCCTCCTGAGGGATCCCTAGGCTCTGCCTCTGAGCCTCCAGAGCTCCCATCAGGTCTGAGACACAAATCCCAAGATTCCAGTGTTGCACTAGACCCCCAAACACCACCCCATAGGCTCCAACACCACCGCAGGGCCAGAGGAACTGCTCCAAAGCCCCAGGCCCCTGCAGGGGTCCCCTTGTCTTGAGCCACCAGTACACTGCAACCTGGTTCAAGCAAATGCCCACAGCCAGTGAAACCACAACAACAGCTGCTGCTGTCGCCTCTGTGGGGAAACCCTGGGTAGAGCAATCTCCACAACACCTGCCTCAGTGAAGAGGCTCTTGCCCAGCTCCCAACTCAAATATCCTGCAACTATTTGGCAAATAACCCAACACCCAACACAAACAGCATTCAGCACAGGCTTGAGCAGAGGCGATCACAGGTAAACAGAACAAATCAGAACATCTGCATTACAGGCTTCTAGTGCACACGCCCCTCCTCTGCCCCATCAACATTCCAGAGTGGGGGGGGGAAGAGAGTGTCATCTAGGAACCTCCCCTTATTCTAATCAAGCAGGAGAGCTCCCAGCAAGGAACAGGTGCCCTGCAAACTATTAGCCCTGAGTTGAGAAAAGAGATTTCATATGAGAAGGAACCAGCGAAAAAAATCCTGACAACGTGAAAAATCAGAACACATCAACACCCCCAAGGGATCACAATGGAGCTACAGCAGTGAACTCCAACTACAAGGAAATTGTCAAAAAGACAGAAATGGGATTCAGAATATGGATGGCAAATGAGATGAATGGAATTGAAGAGAAAGTTAGAAACCAACAAAAATAAGCCAAAAAAATATTTCAGGAAATTAATGAAAAAATCACCAAAGAACTAGATAACATAAGGAAGGATATAATTGAACTTAAAGCAATGAAAGAGTCATTCAGGGAATTTTAAAACACAGCAGAAAGTTTCAGCAACAGGGTAAACCAAGGAGAAGAAAGAATCTCAGAGCTTGAATATAAGCCTCTTGAGCTAACCCAATCATTTACTGAGGAAGGGAAGAGAACAAAGAAAACAGCGTAATCACTTAGAGAGATATGAGACTAGGCAAAATGAACTAACATATGAATTATAAGTATCCCTGAGTGAGAACAAGACAGTGCTAAAAGCATGGAAAATGTCTATTTTGAAGGCAACTGAGGTATCATTGTCCTGTGTATACAAGATACAATGTTTCTTGTATCATCTTCAATAAATACGTCTATTTTTCCTAGTACCTGGCTGGATACCTTTCAGACAGACCTCTTATAGAGCTAACGTATTTTCACAACTCAAACCTGAATCTTTAAGCAACTGAAGTCCAGAGGTCAACAGTCCAGTACTCATGCAAGGGCTCAACAGTTGCCAGTGGATCACAGCCTTTCTGCCTTATCCTCCGATACACAGACGTAAGCCTTCATCCTCATGCTTGTGGCCTCGAGGCTATGAAGTTACTGCTTCTCCTTCAGACATCACAGCCACATTCTGGGCATAAAGAAGAAAAGAGGAGCATCAGGAACAATATCTGCATCAGTAAAGTTAAGACTTTCCCAGAAATCTTCCCTTACTTTTTACTGGACAGAACCATGCCATGTGTCTGTCCCAACTGCAAAGGAGTCTGGAAAACAAGCATCTTTAGCTGATATATTAGCTCTCTGAACATAATCAGCATTCTCTTGGTGAGTAAAAAGGAGCAATGTATAATGTGTAGATAAACAGCTTCTGCCATGTCTAGCAAAGAATACTGGGCCTATTTTATAATCTACAAGAAAGGCCACACAAGTCGAATGAACATTAACCAATAGGTTAAAAATATGGTTCCTATTTTCATGAAAATATCTTTTCACTTTAAAATTACAAAGATCATTGTTTATTGGATCATTCTTCCTTAGAGTTAATTGAATATTGGGAAACTACTTAGTTCACTCTGATTACAAGCAATTGGTCTTGGTTGGCTTGCTTTCAGGTGAATGCCCAGAAGATGAGGGAATTCTCTTCCCATACATGTTCTAATTCTTTTAATATTCTTCTGTCCCAGTCAGCTCCTTTTCATGGTTTAGAAGTTCAAAAGCAGAAACGGCCTAGGAATATTGGTCTACAAATAGTGACATCCTTATGAATGTGGCTGGCTATAGTATAAGAAATGCTAACTAAACATGCTACTCTTGAGAAATTAGTCTGCTTATGTGTGGGATTTCCTCTACACATTGACTGCTAGAAAGCTCACAGTCAAATTTGTGGTCTGCTTTTACCAAGTCTATAGAACTTTGGTGGCACATATTTCTGCCAGAACTTCTTTCTTGACGCCCTTTTTCTCAGGTACACATAATGTATTCTCTTTTGCCACATTATATACATCTTCATAGGCTAAGCATGTTTGCAAAAAGGTGGGATGAAAATAAACTAAAATGTTCCTGGATAAGTAATACATCACATAGGCCAAATATTTTCTGCAAGTCGTGCATTGTATTATGAACTCTGAAGGCACGCAAGAGAATGAGAACACATGTTGTTTATAAGAATCGTAGGCATGTATGTATATCCTCCTTGTCCATGTCCAGCAATGGAATTCAATTTAAAAATATGAAAACACTAATGAAATTAAGTGTAAATTAAGAGTTAATGTCTGTTCAGAGGTGCCAAATGAAAAGTAAGTAAAGACAGGACTTGAAAAAGGTGAATAATTGGTTGCTCTTTGAAAAAAAAGTGTGAGACATTATTAAAGAAGAGGGGAGCCCTGGAGAAGGAACGAAAGAGTGAAAGGCACAGGCGTGGAGCTGAACGTGTAGAATGGAGAGCCGTCAGATCATACGAGTGTGGTAAATGTCCGTAAGACACATCAGGCTGAAGCAAGTAGGATTTAGAGGGAGAAAAGTGGGTAGATTTGTGTTTGATTCAGCAAGACCTCAGGGACCATGTTATTTTGGAAAAGAAAAGAGAAGCGAAGAGCCAGTGTTTTAGGAAGATTAATTCTGTTAGATTAATTTTGAAGAATGGGCTGGCTTGAAACTGAATTAAGGCAGAACAGCTAGGCGTCTGTTAAAATAGTCCGTGTGTGAGGTTATGAGAGCCAGGACAAAAACGGTAGCTGTTGAAATGAAAACAAGTAGATAGAGTCGAGTCATTATAGGGGGCATCGACAGTCTCCAACTTTAAAGCGAATTCGGGTGAAAAGCTGAGGTTAAACTGACTGCGTGGCAGCCCTGGTCATGCTTATAATAGTGCATGTGTCGCTGTCTAGTTCTACAGATAGAGGAGTTTACAACTAGTGTACCCTGTGTCTACAAGTTCTACCAGCTGTAAAATAATATATCAGTTACTGTAATTACATGGATGGTTTCTGAAATAAAGCATTGGTTCTATCAACTCTCCGAAATTTATCTTGTATTTGACCTCTTCTTTACAAAGTGTTTTGGCTTGTACCAAAGACGGATGATAAGCCTCCAAAAGTCCAAGGATTTTTGCCACTCTGCATGAAGATAATAGTAATAGAGATCTTAAAATGTTACCAGCTGTTCATACCTGAAGTCTCTAACATCATTAAGCTTCCTAGATCTGGTGAAGATGGCTGGCTGTTTGCCAAAATCTATACTTTCCTTTCTTCCTGGAAACCAAACTTGACTACAATTCCTTTAGGTGTGGCTGTGTGACTGAGTTCTTGCCTTCGCCCACATCCACTCTTTCATTCTATGAATTTCATAGAATTAGTTTTACAGATTTCAATTCCACGTGACCTTGGAAACCACATTGAAGTTGGCAAAAGGGCAATCACTCTGCGTCCCTGAAGGATTGCATAAATCTCTCCCAAGACAGACCTATTACGATCTTGAACTGTTATGTGAATTAAATGTTAATTTCTCCCAGTGCTTACGCCATTATATATGTTAAGGTGTATTCCTTCCAGCAGTTAACCACCTCAATACACTAACAACCAGGTATTAAGTTTTCCCATGAAAATATTAATTAGCAAAGGTCACATAATGGCTGTGATTCAGTCCTTTAAGAGGACAATAAATATCACATTGAGCATCAAATTTCAGCCAAAAATGGAAATTTTTTAAAAAAAATTTACATGATCTTCCAAATTTTGTAGATCCTTCCTATGAACCTAGAGCTGAAAGGTGTTGCTTGTTGGGTAATATATAGCATTAAAAGTCATAAAACCACATACAAAAGATAAAGCTAGTAACAAGAAGCAGATCCACTGAATAGTGCATCAAACAGAATATGTCATGTGGTGGATAAGGACTGGTAACATTAATAAAAGATGTTAGAGGAGCAATTTGAGACATCTGTGGGTCTCAAAATTGTGTGCTCAAAAAAGGATTTACTAGTTATTACTGATATCTTTCCTTCTTCTGTATTATTTTATACATATTTTTGTTGTATGGCATATATAAAGTGCACAAATTCTGAATGTACAGTTTGATGAATTCTTACAGTGTAAGCACATCTCTTGTCCACGTCACTTATTCTCAGTCCCGGAGCTAATTACTCTTTTGACTTTCTTTTTACTATGTTGTTGGCTTCAAGTTGTAATATTAATACTAACACGGTTGATTCTTGTTATTTGTGGTAGTTATGTTTTTTAAAGTTGCCACAAACGCTGAATTAGTGAGTATAGAACCACTGCACCTAGGACAGAATTAGATTCCTATGACCATCTGGTCACAATATTTCCGTCAACCAATCAATATTGAAGCTAGTTTTATACATATTTCCATTGACATGTTTATTGAACAGAATATGTATTATTTAGTTCATTAATGTTGAACTCATGGCCAACAGTAGTATAACTCATGCCTGAGCAAAGCTTATCTAACACATATTTTCTCCTATAGACACATCATTGACTTCTTGAAATTAGGAACACTTTAGTACCACGCTTGGGGGCCATTTCAAATTGCAAAATCACCAACAAAAAAATTACAAAAAATGTGAAAATTGTGGCACTAAATGTAGTTTGAAAAGGACTCTTATTTACAGTATAAAGGTGGAAACAAGAAGACACAGTGCAGTCTTGTTCAGCCTCAGCTGGGAATGTGGGCATCTGGTGACTCAAATTATTCACTGCTCTATGCATGCGTCCGTCCACTAATGACTGTGACAGCACCCTCAGTATTGATTTTGGAGTTACAAATAAATTTTAGCAAATAAGAAATTTAAAAATATGAAATCCATGAATAATGGATGAGGGATAGACCAAATAGTATTTTCATAAGAAATTTGTTGTCCGGGTTCGTGAGTGATATCAGTATAAAATTTTCTTGTGATACTTTGCAGAGAGTTCAGTATGAGGACTATGCAGGTCACTAAAAATAATCTGATTTTGTTCCCCTTTTGTCTATTTTATGAAAGAGTTTTTTATAGAGTCAATATTATTTCTTCCTTATTGATAGAATTCACCAGTGAAATGACTGACTTGAAGTTCTATTTATTGAAGTCTCTCAACATCCTTTTAATTTCTTTCATAGATACAAGGCTAATTCTATTTTTTTAAATTTATTCTTGTGTTAATTTGGTTACTTGTGTTTCTAAAGAAATTTATACTTTTTTTCTAATTTGTCAAAGTATAGGCATAAATTTTTTCATATCCCCTTATTATCGTTTGATGTCTATAGGATCTATGGTAATGTCCTCTCTCTCAATTATTTTGCTAATTTGTGTTTTCAGCCTCTTCTTTAACAGTCTTGCAGCTTATCAATTTTATAAAAATTGTAGTTGGTTTTACTCTTTCAAAGAACCAACTTCTGAAGGTATTGATAAATGTTTGTTCAATTTTCATTTTGTTTTCATCATTTTTTTCCTTTCTTTAACTTACTTTAGGCTGAATTTGTACTTCTTTTTCTACCTTCTTAAGGTGGAAACTGGAATCATTGATTTTATATTATTTTTTAATAGAAACATTTTTATCAATAACTTTACCTCTCAGCACTGCTTTAGCTGCTTCACACACATTTTAATATGCTGTGTATTTTTTCATTCAATTTAAAATATTTACTAATTTCTCTTTTGATTTCCTTTATAACTCATTTAAAATGTTTAAAACAAACTCATATATTTTTCTGTTATTGATTTCTGAATTAATACAATTGTGGTTAGGAAATATACTCTACATTACTTCAGTCCTTTAAAATCTATTTAGACTGGTTTTGTGGGCTTTCTTTTTTTTAATTTTTATTTGTTGCATTTATTTATTTTTATTTCAAAATCTTAAGGGGGTACAAATGTTTTTGTTACATGGATAGCTTTTATAATGCTTAAGTCAGGGCATAAGTGTACCCATCTCTCAAATAGTATTCGTAGCACCCATTAGATAGGTTTCTACACCTCCACTCCTTCCCCTCCCTTCTTGATTTCCAACAACTTTTATTTTTCTTTGTGCCCATATGTGCCCATCAGTTAGTTCCAAATTATTAGAGAGTATATATGGAGTTTGTTTTTCCATTCTTCAGATACTTTACTTAGGGTAATGGTCTTCAGTTCCATCCAAATTGCTGCAAAAGACATTAATTCCTTTATTTTTAATGGCTGATTAGTACTCCGTGTGTGTGTGTGTGTGTGTGTGTGTGTATATGTATGTATGTATGCATGTGTGTGTATGTATATATATATACATACACACACATGCACACACATATCACATTTTGTTAATCCACTCATGAATTGATGCACATTGAAGTTGATTCCACATCTTTCTGATTGTGAATTGTGCAAATTTGTTGTAATATCGATTATTAAGTACATTCACATACAATAGGAATTATGTAGAATAAAAATAAAGAGTTCAGTTTTGATGTGTAAGGGAACTGTCACTACTTGATAACTACATGATGTTCAACACAATGAGTTTATGAAAGATGCCAAATCACTCTACATACTTTGATGTTATTTCTCAATTTTCTCAGAATTTAGATAAAGAAAAGTACGCCATTCACTGGCCACATCTAAAAACTTTAAACAAACAAAAAAAAATTAATTCGTCTGCACCTCAATGTTCTCACATATAAAGTAAAATTTATCACCATGTGCCATGGTCCTATAACATGCCGTTGACATATTTTGACTAAATGTAACCCCTCATTACATTACAATCACTATCGAGGAATTTAAACAACTCACCCGAAGTTTCGTGACTAGTAAGTAGAAAAGCCAGAATTGGAAACCAGGTTGCCTAGTGTTAGATCTCGAATTCTTAACCAAAACACTCTACTTCATAGGGTGACCATAAAGATTAAGTGAAATCCTAACCGATGAACACTAGGGGGCTCACATGACAGTAATACTCTCCAGGGATTAGGGGGATGGAGGGGTAAACCCACAACTAAAGGACATGGGGAGCATTGCAGGGGGGAAGGGCATGCCTCTAAGCCTTGCTTGGGTGAGGCAAAGACATAAAGTGTAACCTTAATGTTTGTACCCTCATAATACCCTGAAATAAAAAAAAAAGATTAAATGAAATCATTTATGCAAAGCATTTAACACAGTACCCAGCACATAATTAGCATTTGATAAATGATGTGATGCTTATTTTTCATATCAGTCCTTTTATAGGCTCAGTTTATCAGAAGACCTCCTAGTATAAACAGAAAGAGAAAATATTTTGGAGTTAAGACAAAGCAAAATTCAAATTTCAATTTACCAATTAATTACACTATAAACTTCAACAAATTATTCAAACTTTCTGTTTTTCAGTTTCTTCTGCAGTAAAATAAGTGTATAATATACATTTTAGAGGGTTGTCATGAAGAAACACCTTCATTTAGCAAATGTTTACTAACTTCTATTACATCACACACACGCTGTTCTAGGCACTGAGAATACAGGACAAATTACATCCTAGTGATATAGAATGAAACAGACAATATTCTCTTTCTCAATATTCCAGGGATGAGAATATAAAACACACAATAAGCACCCAGATCTACATTTTAAAAATTAAAATTTTAGATTCCCCTTTATAATTTAATGAATATTAGATCCTCTATTCTGTTAAAATCTGGAAAGAAAAAAAGCTGTCTACACAGTGATGTCTTTTCTGATCTGGCTTTTTAATTCTACTTTTAGCTTTCAGATAAGGAAATAACACTGTATATAATCTTTATCAGGTGATTTTACGTACCAATTTCTTTATTCTCCACTTTATTTTTTAAAGATTTACAGCTAACTGTTTCTTATATAGACATATTTGTAAACCTACTGAATAATCACTTATATCCTTCCTCAATTGAGCTATGATTTGATATGAGAAATGCCGTGATGGCTGCAATGATCCTGTGTATGTATTTTACCAAATACATGACATGAAGTTTGCTCCAGCTATCTTTCAAATTCTCATAGGTGCTCTGATAATTCTGTTCTAACTGATTTGGTAGGCTTTGAGTAGTGTCACTTTAAATAAAAAATATGCCAGCCTTATTAGCATCAGCACTGACAAACTTCTTAATTAAACTGTTGATCCCATAAATGATATAGTTTGTAGAACCTTCAGAAGTATAAGTTGCAAACCTTTTCATTTCACTATGTTTTACAATTTTTAAATATCATAGACTCCAGTAGTTGTACACATTTTTTAAAGTCATGAAATTATTTACTCCTAAAAGTGATTGTTGATGGTTCTCCAATCTCACCTTCACTTTTTGCCTTTGAACGGTGAAGCTCTTGCAAGGTCCCCTAGGGAACAACAGGATCCAAGACTTGCTTTTAGTTCAATGTCATTTCCTTTATCTACTCTGTATATTCTGTTCTTTTCGCATCTACCTCTTTAAATCTCTTTCCATTCTTCTCATCTCTATTCTCACATTTTTGCTCTTTTGTTGTTTTTTCTATGTAATTTTGGTTCTATTTTCTTAACCCAAAGTTTTGTGTCTCTTTTTCTGTCTCCTTCTTGGTTTCTCTAGCCATAAATTGCATTTATCCACAGTCCCATGTTTGTTATGTGACAAAAAAAAAATTGCAAGTTTATCATGAAACGAATTGATTCCATGCATGTGAGTTACCAAAGTAGCATGAAGCAGCTTTATATAAAGTTAAAAATAAAACCAAAAAGAATAGATGCTTATAAAATTAGCTACAACACAGGAAGATCATAAGTCAACTAAAGATGGAGGAAAACATCTTATAGACAAAGAAAAGAAGCAAAAAATAGAGAATCGTAGCTGTCAGCTGCCACATTGGGCACTTTGCAAATATTATTTAATTAAATATTTTTGTAATGCTCTTAAGTAGTCATTATTAAGAAAAATTAAACTCAGAAAAGTCTATAATAGATTAACTAATGTCATACAACTACTTCTCAGAGCTGGAAATTAAATTCAAGTCTGTCTGTCTTCAAAAATCCATATTCTTTTTAGCTCATTTTTCTTTCCAATGGTGATTCCTAATCATTTCCATAAAGCGAAATACGGTAAAGTTGGTTATTTTGCTGATTATATTGCCTAAATAATTTTCAATGAAAATGAAGTGAGTAAAATCAAGTCAGTCAAATCAAATTGATCATCGTTTACTTTTGATCTCAATACATTGGCTTGCTATCTATTTGGCTAGCAGTTGGAATTGATTGGCAGGTGTGATAAAACTCATTAAATCAACTCTTGTTAAAAAAGAAATGATTGCTATCTATATATGGTATCAAGTTTAAGGATTCTCACATGTGTCACAATTTCCTCAGTCTCCAGGGATGTAAGCCAACTTTGCATATAAAAATTTGCATGTGTCCCATGATAGCAATTTCCAATCATTAGGCTCTGACACACTTTATATGAGTTTACTTTAACATGTACAACAAATAATGCATTGATAATAAGAATTCTGAACTGTGTATATGATTTTTTAAAGTAACAAATTACAGGAGATTAAAGAGTATGTCTATAACAGAGTCATTTTTTTTCATTTCCACTAGTGAATCTTGAGAGATAATTCTCGTGTGTTTCTGCACATCCTGGGAGCAGAACTGACTGCCCTTTGCTCTGGAATATCTTTTCAAGTCTAATTGTATAGTGAACAACCATGGAGGATTACGGTAGAATTTCTCTTTATAGCAAAGGGCAGGTTTGCTTAGAGCCTTGGGAAATAGGACCAGTGTCTCCCTCCAAAGCAATGGGCAGGCATATTTACGGTGCAGCATAAAAGATTCAGCTTCCGTGAAAGCAGGATCCCTCTCTTGAACCTCATTTATGAATGCAGGTGTTACCTGCCAGCCCTCTTGGTGTTGCCCTGTGGGAATTAAGGCTCAGGGGACCAAAAGAAAAATATGGCAGCCTGGCTATTTTTATTGCTATAAGTAGTAAGTTGTCCTCTGTCTCTGCCCTAGGAGACACGGGCCTTTTGCCAATATCCATGAAACTGTGGCAAGCTATGTGTTAGCTTGCAAATAGAAGAAACTCTTGCCCCTTCACAGTTCTAGACAGTCAATAGAAAACTTACTCCTAAAAATACTTCTAGAAAATAACAGCAGGCCTTTGCCAGAGTAAATAGTTTAGAGAGGGGATAATCTTAAAATTTTTTGATAGGGCTGCTTTGGTGTAGATCTTGTGACCCTGCCCTAGTTATTTTACTATACCTGGTCTGAAGGTTAACTTAAAAGTGATTCATTATTTAACATGCTGTTATTTGTATTTCAAACTTCTTTTGGTTTAGTATTATATTTTAGAGCCAAATTTGGATGACAAATATAAATATCTTTTTAAAAATTCTTCGTTAAATATTTTTTTTTATTATTTCAAAGTATTATGAGGGAACAAATGCTTTTGGTTACATGGATTGCTTTTGTAATGCTTGCGTCAGAGTTAAAAGTGTCCCTGTCTCCCAAATTGTATTCATTGTACTTATTAGGTAAGTTTTTTTCCATTCCCTCCTCTGGCCTCCCACTGGCTTGATTTCCATTGAGTTATACTTCCCTGTATGCACATGTGTGCCCATCAGTTAGTTCCAATTTAATAGGCAGTATATGTGGTGTTTGTTTTTCCATTCTTTAAATATTTCACTTAGGATAATGGTCTCCAGTTCCATCCAAATTGTTTCAAAAGGTTTTAAGTCATCCTTCCTCATGGCTGAGTAGTATTCCATGGTATACATATACCACACTGTGTTAATCCACTCATGAATTGATGGGCATTTGGGTTGATTCCACATCTTTGCAATTGTGAATTGTGCTGAAATAAACATTCAAGTGCAGATGTCTTTTTGATAAAAATGACTTCTTTTCCTTTGGGTAAATACCCAGTAGTGGAATTGCTAGATCAAATGGTAGATTGACTTTGTCTATCTTCTTTTGAGAATCTTCTGTCCATGTCTTTGGTCCACTTTTTAATGGGGTTGTTTGATTTTTCCTTGCTGATTTGCTTGAGTTCTTTGTAGATTCTGGTTATTAGTCCTTTATCGGATGTATAGCTTGCAAATATTTTCTCCCATTCTGTAAGTTGTCTATTTGTTCTGTTGATTATTTCCTTGGCTGTGCAAAGTCTTTTTAATTTAATCAAGTCCCATTTATTTATTTTCATTTTCGTGATTGCTCTTGGGGTCTTCTTCATAAATTCTTTGTCTAGAATAGTTTTTCCAACATTTTTTCTAGAATTTTTATGGTTTCTTGCTTTACATTTGACCTCTTTATCCATCTTGATTTAATTTTTTTGAGTGGTAAGAAATGTGGATCCTGTTTTATTCTTCTGCATGTGGCTCTCCAATATTCCCATCACCATTTATTGAATAGGGATTCTATCCCCAATGTATATTTTTGTTTGCTTTGTCAAAGATCAGTTGGCTGTATGCGGATGGTTTAACGTCTGGGTTTTCTGTTCTGTTCCATTGGTCAATGTCTATGATTTTGCACCAATATCATGCTGTTTTGGTTACAATAGCCTTCTAGTATTGTTTGAAGTCTGGTAATGTGGTGCCTCCTGATTTGTTCTTTTTGCTTAAGGTTGCTTTGGCTATTCAGGCTCCTTTATGGTTGCAAATAAAGCGTGGAATTATTTTTTCTAGATTGGTGAAATGTGACATTGGTATTTTGATGGGGATTGTATTGAGTCTGTAAATCACTTGGAGTAGTACGGACATTTTAACAATGTTGATTCTACCAATCCATGAGCATGATATGTCTTTCGATTTGTTTGTATCATCTGCAATTTCTTTTCTTAGTATTTTGTAATTCTTCCTTAAATATTTTTATTTTAGCAAATTTTTCATAGTTTAACCAATCTACAGAAAGGCTGTATCTCATTTCCTGTAGAAAAGGCTTATAAAAACTCAGACATTATCAAAATAAGTATTATAAATTAATATTATATTTAAAAAATTGAACTCATTGAAAAGGCTATCTTGATTTTATACTTCACAATTCAGTCCAATTTTCATATTTTTTTTTTTTTTTGAGACAGTCTCACTGTGTTGCCCTGGCTAAAGTGCTGTGGCATCATCCTAACTCACAGCAACCTCAAACTCCTGGGCTCAAGCAATCCTCCTGCCTCAGCCTCCCGAGTAGCTGGGACTACAGGCATGCGCCATGCCCGGCTAATTTTTTCTATATATTTTTAGTTGTCCAATTAATTTCTTTTCTATTTTTAGTAGAGATGGGGTCTCGCTCTTGCTCAGGTTGGTTTCGAACTCCTGAGCTCAAACAATCCGCCCGCCTTGGCCTCCCAGAGAGCTAGGATTACAGGCGTGAGCCACAGCGCCCAGCCTTATATGTTTGAGTGTACTTTTTTTTTCTCAGTCATTATTTCAAAAAAGTCATTGATTTATTGATATAAATGTGTCATTACATGCTCAAATTTTAAAAGAAAGATCCTGGAAAGCCAGATATACAATGGAAGATAATTGGCCTGTAAGAAAATACTTATAATGAAAATTAACATATTGATTTTTTAAAACTAATATTAACATGAGAAAGAACCAAATAAAAAAGTTTGATAATCCAAAATATCAAATTGGATAGCAACAAATGTGTTTTCTGTTTATGTCATTAACATATGTTGTTAATTGATTTGGGATAGGTTGTGTTTATGCTCCTCAAATAAATTTATGTCAGTTATATTGAGAAAATGTGACTCTTTCCTCAGATAAGAAATTTGTTAAAGGCTGGGTGCTATGCTCACGCCTGTAATTCTAGCACTCTGGGAAGCAGAGGCAGGAGGACTGCTTGAGCACAACAGTTCAAGAGCAGCCTCAGTAAGAATGAGACCCTGTCTCTACTAAAAATAGAAAAAATTAACCAGGTGTGGTGGCATGTGTCTGTAGTTCCAGCTGCTTAGGAGGCTGAGGCAGGATGATCATTTGAGCCCAGGGGTTTGAGGTTGCAGTGAGCTATGATGATACCACTACACTCTAGCTCAGGCAACAGAGTGAGACTCTGTCTCCACGGAAAAAAAGCGGGGGGGGAATTTGTTAGAATTAGAAAAATTACAGATTTAAATATCTAATACCAAATACAATAGGTAGTTTCAATCCAACAGTACCTGTCTTCACGTTGATATTTGAAATCTCAATGTACTTACGTGGAGCAATTTAATCATCTTAAGTTTCTAGATTCTGCAGCATTTTTCCATAGAATGGTCTATGTTGCTAATTTTATAGCATTAGATATTAGTGAGTGTGAGCAGAACCTTAGAAAGTGTGAATATCACTTTCATAGATTTCCTCACAGCCTTTCTTTGGTGTCTGCTACTAAACCCACTTAATCAGCACCCTAATAGATGGTACATCCATTTAATTGGAATAATTGCCAAGGAAAATAATCAGTGTAGTTCATTTCAATGACTGCAAACGAGGGATAAATTGCACACAGAGTCCATTTAAATAGCATCCCTGATGTTGTCTGCATGCCTAAATGGGTGTGAATTGGTATTTGCCAGCAAAAACTTCGCACTATATAACCTGTTTTTGGCATCATGCTGATTTCTTGTTCTACAACAGCTGTTAAGTTAGGTTATCATAATTTGGACGAGATAATTAAAGTTGTTGAAGCTCTGATTCCTCAGTAACATGGTCACATGAGCAATACACCGATAATAAAAGAAAGAAGTAAGTATTTTGGGAAAGAAGAATTGAGTGATTAGATGATGAGAAAGAGAAATGAAATGCAGTTATTATATATTTTTTTAAAAAAAAACTCACAACACTACAGTATCAGAATAATTCTCAGATTTCTAATATGAAAATAACACCACAGCACTTACATCCCAACGTATACATCTTCTATAAGTTGTATGAGAAGCTTGGAATAGTTTTTCAGAAGCAGAGCTAGGTGGCAAAATATCTCTTTCTAATTTCTGGTTTATATGCTTTTGGATATATGGGTATGACCTTTTGATAATCAAGAAGAGTGATTAATTAACACTTTTTTTAGAATCTGTAATAATTAAGCATATTCTACTTTATTTTTTCCAGTTTCTTTTAAAACTAAATCCATATGCAAAATGTCTCTGTCTTCCTACATGTTTGTTTATTTATCTTGCAAATTTGTTTGTTGAAATCTGTTCATGAAAGAGGTTGAGACTGCAGAGCTAAGAATAGGAGTGAGGAAAATTAAGACTAATTTCCCCTTGAGTCCCTGATATACATTCTCACTGTAAACTTTGGCATCCTTCAAAGTGATGAACTTCATGAAACTCCAGAAGAAAAAGGTAGATGGCATGCTAGAAATCATTTTATGCAAAGTCCTCATTTGAAAGATAAGGACTTTAAATCCTAGACAGATTTAAGTTTGTTTCAAATTCTCTCAGCTAGTTAGTTGTAGAGCCAGGCTTCTTGGGTCCTTTTCTAAGACCTTTCCCATTCTATCCTTCCTCCACAGGATAGTAGCAGTTTTATGAAACATCAAGTAGAAAATAGAAATTGATTAGTATAAACTATTTTCATGTTCATTGAACTATAGTACTTTGCTACAAGCTTTTGCATTTTAACTACTTATTCATGCATTTATTTATTCTTTTATTTATTCATTCTCTCTGCAAAAGGCATGAGTTCTTGCTATATGTCAGGTATAGTGATGGGCCCCAGAGATTCTCGGAATTGCAATGTCCCTGCTTTCAGGGATTTCATAGCCCAGATCAGCACCAGTATTTGGAGAATGATACTGCTCTTTATGACTCTGCCACTTAACAGGCATTGTTCATGGGCTTTGCATATCATCTCATTTAATCTTCACAAAAATCTTAGGAAATAGAGATTATTGACTACATTATACAGATGAGAAATACGAGATTCATGGAAGGCAAGCACAACCCTTTCAAACCTATTCAGGCAATAAGTGGCCGAGGCATGTTTCTAATGTGTCTGACCTCTTCATCCAAGCTCTTTCTCTTTCTTATGCCATCTCCCTTTGTAATTGTTAAAAAAAAATAATAATAACTGAAATTGAATATGTGTCTACCTCTGAGCTTTGTTTATTATAGGAAAATTTGATTGTGGGAAATCGACGTATTCATCCTGTGAAAAGGTAACCTTGATCATTCAGGAGTGAGAGTAGTCTGCACTAACAGTACAGCAGTTGTTTAGCTCAGGACACAAAACTGAAAAAAAAAAAAGAAACTCCAATATTTCTTCCCACTCTAATTAATAAACTGTACCTGAAGATATGCTACTCTCAAACCTTCACTCTTCAATTTTGGAGAGGCTAAAAAGATACCTCTGAAATTAATATCACATTTGTTTAGCCTTTCATTTGGAAGTCATGGCCATTTGTTGAAGGAGTAGAACCTGAAATAAATCTCTTAATATCATTACTGCTATTACTAAAGAGAAAATGGATGCAGGTGAACAACAAAGGCAACACTGCAAAAGAAATTGACTAACCAAAGGGCAATATGCATATCTGGGCACAAAACATGGGGCAAGTTATGGGTACATGACCCATTTCATATGTATGAAGATGAGGGCTTTGGGATACGAAATCACAAAGTCTCAAGAGGTCAATGTATATCACCTAGAATGTGGAGGAGGGTAAAGGGGCTATGGGTAAGAACCTGAGAATCAAAGCACCAACAGCACTTCTGATCAACATCTTAAATGTAAACATGAAAATACCACTGCAGGCTTTAATCATACAATCTACTGAACTGAACAAATATTTAATATGTATAACATTATATATGCTATCCCCATATCTAAATTATACATCCCAAGAAATTACACTTTAATTTGCCTACTTCAAATATTGCCCAAAAGTACACTGTATTGCCTTACAATGTGTTAATTCTGATTGCTTAATTATGTAGTATAGCTTTGCTTCACACATGTATCTATCTATGATTTTAAAAAAGTGAAACAGAAATCAAAATATATTAGGATTAAAAGGAGTTTTTAAAAAAATATCTAATGTAATTGTATCTTTTTTGAACAGATGGCAAATCTTAACTTTTATTTTTGCAATGCACATATTGTTAACACTTGACCTGATATGTTCCCTTTGGATAATGATTATAACATGTTAAAGTGAAGAAAAAACAACTAAAGCTGTTATCCTGTTAGCAACTAAGATTAATTTGATATAGCTAAGCATTGCTAAATAATCTGGCAAAACATGAGGTATTTTGTATGTCTATTTTAGGAACATAAACTAGTCATTACAAAGGACAGTGACAAGCAGGTATTTTGCAAATTTCAGATTAATTAAAATGCTGTTTAACAAGCCCTATTAGAATGCAAATGTTTTTCATGATTGCTGTCACAAGCTGGGTTTCAGGTTTTTTTCCTGGATTTCCTATCCATTTAAACCTTTCTATTTCCTTGTCTCCAGCCTCCATTCCTCTGCATTGAAGTGAACCCACACCCAACGTTAGCCTAATGCACAAGAACAATGAAGTGAAGAAAAAAAGACTAAAGAAGTAAGTCTAATTACTCTAGTTCCATAGAATAAGCTTTTAAGGCTAAGTTCACACTAGGGCAATTACCCACCTAATTGCTCTAGTTTGAAGCTAGTTTGAATAGATGTTTTCAGTAATGCAAGGAGAAAACATGCAAATTCAATGGATGGGTTTGATCCCTATTGCCCTTTTTATTAAAGAAAAGCCCGTTGAAGTATTAGATGACATTCCTTGAACATACTTCTAATGTACCACATTAGAGATACATTTCCTGATAAATTGCAAGCCAGTATGGAATCAGATCTAAATCCATGTACTAACTTCGCTCTAAAAAACCATCAGTGAACAGGAAAAAAAAGTCCCTAAGAATACATTGTCTCCATTTGTAGATACGTATTTAGCAATATGAAAGGTAATGAATGTATTTTTTTTTTCAAAACACTTTTTTATAAGTTTAGGAGAATTCTCAGAGGTTAGGTCCTAATATACTTCTATAACCTGAGCCCCTTAACTATAAGGTCTATGTATCTACGAGTTAAAATTGATTAATACAGTATTCAATGAGATGCAGTTCTCAAATAGTACCTCATGATAAGGGTGTTTAATAATAAGGAAAAAAGAGAGGGAAGGAGGGAGGAAAGGAGGGCAGATAGAGAGTGTGGCTGAGGTTGCAGTGAAAAGTAAAAATGGTGGGAGGATGTGAGTCCTGAAGACAATGAAGTCGAGGCCTCTGGCAGAGCACATACTGCTGTGGGTTGAAATCTCTTTCAAGAACTGTTTGGATGTGAAGGTAGAGAAAGAAATATGAAGAGAATCATTCAAAGCAAGGGTAGATTTACGACTAGAGGAATTGATTCATCGAATTCAATTTCCTCATTATAATAACAAAAAAACTAAACTTTAGAGCACAGAGTCACATAAAGGGATGGGTAAATTCACGTGTAACAAGTACAATGCACACCATCTGGGTGAAGTGCCCACTTAAAACTTTAACTCAAACTACACAAAAAGCAATTCATGTAAACAAAACGTTGTACCCCTGTAATACTCTGAAGTAAAGTAAAAAATAAATAAAATAAAATAAAAAGCATTTAAAAAACCCAACAATACCGTTGTCCTCAAAGCAAGATTTTCTGACTTCCAGTCTGTCTGGGAAAGGTTCACAGATGGGAATATCAAGTGGAAATCTGCTGAGGTCAGTTTATTAGGTTAGAAAGAGAGCACAGATGCCTCTTAACTGCAGTCTAACTTTAGGGGACTGAGAAGGGAGCGACCCAGATGCAACAGGACAACCGCCATCTTGCTTCTTCCTGAGCCCAGCCATTTTCAGCATTCCCTCCCAGAAGATAAGCATCTGTTTCCCGCAGAAAACTAAGAAAAACCACCACAAAGGTCTCCAACTCCTCAATCCTGTATCACCCCTCTGAAAGACCTTAAAAACCCACAGCCTGTAAGAGCCAGGTCTTCAGTCCTTTCCATCAGAGACCCTTTTTAGGTTTTCTTATTAAAATCTGTCTTTATCCACCAAAGCCGTTACTTGCTCCTATTTTTTTCTCCCTTTACCTGACATTTTGCTGCTGAAACCTGGGATGGGCATTAGGAGCAGATCTCTTTGCAACTCAGGAAGCAGTGGGCTACAGCAGCTCCCCGGGGCTTACTTCTGGATCCTAGAGTGTTCGGCTACTCAGCCAATTCAACTTTGTCTTTTCCATATTCGAACCCCCATCCTCTGTGGGATAAGGCAGTCTGCCCCAGCTCTCAGACGAGTTCTTTCAGGGTCAGGTCCAAGTCGGGGATTTATACTGACCTGTCAGTTGCCACGAGGTTTCCAGATTCTTCTTGTCTGTCCTCTCTTTTGCTTTCCTGGCTTTGGCAGCAAGAGGCCACTTGCCCATTCCTTCTCAAACATCCAACAGCCAAACAGTTCCCCTGAGCACAGGTAAGAAGTGGCCTTCTTCCTCATACCCTACAATACCTGGGGGACAGGATTCGGCTGTCCCTGTATTCTCAGGGAATTTCTGAGACCCTTGGTTGCAGTTTGAAAACTTGGGGATGCCTCATTCTCAGCCGCCTCCTCTCACCTCTTTTCTGGCTCTCGCTTCTATGAAGGGGACGCCTTTTGGAGTCAGCGAGAGACCTTCAAGTAACTTCACCATGGGCTTGGGTGCTTCTGTCATTCCTCCGTCTTCCCCTTTGGGGTGTCTTCCTCTTAACCTTTCAAAACGGGGCCTACAGAGTGACCTTAAAAAGAAAAGCCTCATTTTCTTTTGTAATACGGCATAGACCCAATATAAATTGGATAACGGCAACAGATGGCCGGAAAATGGCACATTTGATTACCAGATCCTTTGTGATCTGGACAGCTTCCTAAATAGGAATGGCAAATGGTCGGAAGTCCCATATGTATAGGCTTTTTCCCATATCCGCTCACGACTGTCCTTGTGCCAGGATCGCTCCCCTCACCAAGCTCTTTTATTGAGAGAAAACCCTTCTTCTAGTTCATCCTTTGATCCCGCCAATGAACCCCCTATTTATGCACCATGATGCTCTACTTCTCCCCTGACGGCAGCTCCCCATTCCTCTCCCAAATCACCATCTCCTGACATCATGACACCCCCAATCCCTTCCCGCCCATATACCCCCATAATCCAATCTAAAGATGGGACTCCACCCAGTCCTGGGCCCCTGCATCTTTTTCCCCTCTGGGAAGTAGTGGACATAGAAGACATTGTACAAGTCCATGTTCATTTTACAATAGCTAACCTTTTTCAGATCAAAAAGCAACTGGGTTCCTTCTCAGAAAGCCCCACACAATATAGGCAAGAATTCTCATATCTCACCCAAACCTTCAACTTAACTTGGAATGACTTGTCACCCTAACTTCCATTCTAACACTGGAAGAAAAAGAACTCATCTGGCATTTGGCCGAGGCTCACGCTGATGAACTACGCATTCAGTCTGACTGTAATCAGATCATAAGAGAGGACGTTCCCTCTCGAGAATCTGATTGAACCTATCAGCAAGGTGACCCTGGCCTCTGATCATGAGGTCACATGGTGACCTGCCTCTTAGCAGACATGGTCATAAATGTCCATAAGGCTATAAACTGGTATAAGATTACACAGGTCACACAGGGGCCACAGGAAAACCCTGACAGAGGCCTTAACAAAATATACCAATTTAAACCCAGAATCCATGGAAGGGCAGACTCTCTTACACCTTCATTTTATCTCTCAGTCTGTCCCTGACGTCCAAAAAAAAATTTTAAAAACTAGAGAAAGGGCCCCAAACTTTACGGAAAGAACTCCTTGAAACAGCCTCCAAAGTCTTTAACAATAGGGAGGAGGAACATTGGGCCCAAAAAGAAAAGTATGTGTGCTTAAAATACCAGATACTTGCCTCTGTCCAAAACTCGGCTCGAGACAGCTCTTACAAAAGAAATTCCCCAAAACCCCCGGGCACTTGCTTTCGATGTGGCACATCCAGACACTGGGCAAAGGCCTGTCTTAATCCTCCTCCACCCTCTAAGCTGTGTCCGTTGTGTGGCCAATGGGGCTACTGGAAGATGGACTGCCCTCAACAGGGACACCTTACCCACTCCAGTGCGCCATCTGAGGCCCCCAGACCTCCGCCTAACGAGCTCTCCTCCCTCTTGGCGATGGCACTAGAGGGCTGAGACTGCCCGGGCTCATCAGTCCCCGTGTCTGGCACATCCACCGAGCCTTGGGTAACTGGGATGGTATCCGGTAAGATTGTTTCATTTCTTCTGGATACGGGGGCAAGTTTATCTCTTCTAACTGAATCCCATGGCCCAATGCACCGCTCCTCCCTCTCTGTAATTGGCATGAAGGGCATCAAGGAAACCCCACTTGAAACTGTCCCTTTTTATTGTTCCTTTTTCAATACCACTGTTATACATTCTTCTTTAGATATTCCCCATTGTCCCACTTCCTTATTGGGAAGGGATCTCCTCCATAAACTAGGCAGACAAATTCACTTCCCACAACACACTCCAGCCCCACACTTGCTTCTTTGCCAAGAGCTTCCCTCCTTTCAAAAAGTGAGGAGACTCTACTTTCAGAAACTGACCCATCAGTTTGGGACACTGACCATCTGGTAGTAGCCTATTATCATGACCCTGTGTGAGTTTTCCTGAGGGACCCTCAGTCGCTACATATCTGTTCCCCAATACCCCCTCATTCCCGAAGGACTGAGGGGCATAAAACCTATTATTTCTATTCTCCATGGGTATCCTTACCCCTATTCACTCTTCTCATAATGCCCCCATTCTTCCTGTCAAAAAACCAAATGGCTCCTACTGTCTAGTTCAGGACCTCCATCAAGTGAATGCAGCAGTGATTTCAGTACATCTGGTGGTGCCTAATTGCTACATCCTCCTTTTGAAAATACCCTCTTCCACCACCCTTTCCTCTGTTCTCGATTTAAAGGATGCCTTGTTTTCCATCCCCATCAATAAAGATTCTCAACCTTTATTTGCATTTACTTGGACACATCCTGTCTCATAAATGTCCCAGCAATTGACCTGGACGGTTCTACCTCAGGGTTTCAGAGACAGCCCCCATTATTTTGATCAAGCTTTACGGGCTCACTTCGCCCACTTTGCCCAGGCCCCTAGCTCTCTATTACAATATGTAGATGACCACCTCCTCTGCAGCCCTTCCAAGCAAGAATGCCGGAATAAAACTCTTTCCCTTCTCTACTTCTTGGCCCAGTGCAGATACTGGATCTCTCAGAACAAGACCCAACTCTTGTCTCCCAAGTACACTACCTCAGGCTTTTAATATAGCCCCAACTCTGGGAAATTCCGAAAGAGGGAAAAGAGGCAGTTCACAAAATACCTCTGCTTACCACAAAAAGAGATCTCCTCCCCTTTCTTGGCCTCACAGGGTATTTTCATATATGGATCCCTAATTTCCCCTTAATTGCCAAACCCTTGTACAATGCTACAAAGAGAAAGTTCGATGAACCCCTTCCCCTTCCCCCTAATATGTGTACATTTTAAATCCATATTTGTATAAGAATCATAAGCTAGTCCTCCTCCACAAATCTGCCCTCCCTCTCCTCAAATGCCTTCACTCTCTCTTCCATGCAGGCCCAGTTCCCCTTTAACACTTTCTTACCACTCATATTCACCTTTTACCTCAACACAAGGAATTACTTCAAACCCTTGCCAAAGAATGTAATATCTGTCAAACCACCTCTACCCAATCCAACATCTGGCCTCTCCCACCCACCTCCACCCACCACTACCTGGACAGGATTGGCAAGGCAATTTTACTCAGATGCCCTGTGTCCAGAAAACACGCTATCTTCTGGTGTTCATTGATAGTTTTTCAGGATGGGTAAAGGCCTTCCCTACCACCAACAAAGGGACCTCCACTGTTACCCAAAAGCTCTTACATGATATTATTCCCAGATTTGGTTTCCCTGCCTTCCTACAGTCTGACAATGGACCTGAATTCATCTCTCAGGTTACTCAGAATCTTGCTTCAATCTTGCACATCACTTGGAACTTCCACATCCCTTACCACCCCCAATCTTCTGGAAAAGTAGAGCAAATGAATGGAATCCTGAAAAACCTTCTCACCAAATATTCCATGCAAACTCATAGCAATTGGCTAACTTTTGCCCTTGGCCCTTTTTAAAGTCAGGGTGATTCCCCGCCAGCCCCTTATGACCAGTCCTTTTGAGGCTATGTATGGGCATTTTCTTCCCTCTTTTTCCCAAGTACAAAGGAGTTCCCCAAATTTCCACCATCTCGAGGCCACTCCTTTACTTCAATGCTTTTGGACTCACCTTTGGGAACACAACCAGTCATATGTCCCGGCTCCCCACTCTGTCCAGACACCACCTATTCTACAACCTGGAGATTGAGCCTGGGTTAAAACTTCAGCAGATCCTCTTAAACCCAAATAGAAGGGTCCATCCATACCAAGTCATGCTGGCCATACCCACAGCTGTCAACTTAAAGGGACACCCCCATTGGAATCACTTCTCTTCCTTAAAAAGGGCACAGGATGTGCAGGACTCAGACCTGAGCCCTTAAGATTCAGAACCCCTCTTTTGTTTCATTACAGAACCTACCTCCCTACGCCTAACCAGGAAACAGCAAAGTCCCACGCACCTCCTTGACATACTGGAAGAAACAAACATGGATATTCCTGCATAGCCTTCTGTCTCTCTCTCTCTCCTCACCTTTGAAAATTTTTTGAGAGATCTTTTCATTGATTGGTCGTGGTACTTGCCCTATCACAGTATAATATCTCCCTTAGAATTCGTTTCACTGGTAGAGGAGTTATATGTTTGCAGGGCACATTTTTCAGATACTCTTCCTCTCACTTCCTCTTTTTCTTTTCCCTCCCTATTCCTACTTTTCCCTCAATACTTCCTGCTTACTTAAATGACACCATCTCCCTTGTGGGCTCTTTACTGGAAGCACATAATTCAACTGTAAAACCTCCATGCTGGATATGCTTTCACATCTCCTAAACAGCCGATCTCGCCATGCCTGCCCCTCTGGATAAATGGGTGATGGCAAAAGGGGGCATACACTTTAGAGAAATCCATCATGTGACCTACATGGCCCAAGGCTCCTTCTGGTCCAGGACTACCTCCGTCAGCACCTCAGCTTGGCATCAGGTCAATAGCCTTTGAGATGATCTCACTGCCATGAAACCCCTTCAGTGATTAGGCCGGGGACCAACTCAAATAGGACTGGCCATGGCTTTTCAAGCCCCTCTTTATATATCTAGATAACCCTTTATACAACCCACTCCAGTGGGTATCCTTCCCAAGGGAAGCTGCAATAGTACCACGATCATATCCCCACCCCAGTCACATAGAAACTGGCAGGTTCTGCATAATGGTACAGGTACAGATCAAATCCGATTTACTGACTTCCCTTCCTTCTCAGGAAGCATTTCAGACCAACCCTCTCATTATTGCCTGGGATGAGGCACCAGGCCCCTAACCACCACTGGATCCACCTCCAAGTCAAACCTCTTCCAACTAACAGACCAGGGCAAGCTCTCATGGGTCTCTACATTTAACAAGACTGTCTGTCTATTTCTGGACCCATACAGGCTACACCTCACCTCTGAAATACTTCCCCTCCCTATTAATACCCTCACCTCTTTTACAGCAGCCTCCTTAGGGCACAGCCTCCACCTCTGGTCCTCAGACCTGGGCATAAGCCCCTTTGGTCCACTAATCACTTTCGATCTCTTTCCTTGTATTGATTACACTGAAGGCCTATTTTGGTTCTGTGGAACTTCGGCCTTTTTGTGTCTCCCCACCAACTGGACAGGCTCCTGTACATTAGTTTTCTTATCTCCTTCCATTTACTTTGCCCTGCTTGACACTCCCATCCCTGTAACACTCCATGCCAGGATCAGGACTAAAGCTCGCAGAGCCATACAACTTTTCCCGCCCTTGGCCACCCTGGGAGTTGCTGCTGGCGTGGGGACAGGAACAGAAGGATTAGGGATTTCCCCAGCAGAATTCAGCCACCTAGCCAAAAAAATTTCTTCCAGGCTCAAAGACATTGCTAAACAACTTGTCAATTTCCAGTATTAGGTAGACTCACTGGCTGCTGTTGTTTTACAAAACCATCAAGCCCTCGACCTCTGGATGGCAGCACAAGGAGGCACTTGTGCCCTCCTCCAAGAACAATGCTGCTTTTACACTAATAAATCTGGCCTGGTCAGGGACGGTGCAGCCAGATTCCAAAATCAAGCTGAAGAATTTGCTAAAGTTTCTTGGGACTCCATGTGGAATTTTTCTTTTCCCTCTGTTATCCAGTGGCTCCTACCCTTCATATCTCCCATAATCCTAATCCTTCTGGTCCTTTTATTCCTCCCCTGGTTAATAGATCTGATACAAAAGTTCATCCTAGACAGGGTCTCTTCAATAACACAGACCACAACACAGCAACACGTCCAGACGGTCCTTCACCTCTAGACCCTATGGGAAAAAAAGGAACTCTGCCCCCATTTAGCAGGAAAAAGTTAGACCAAAGATTGATGCCCCTTTTCTGTATTCAATAAAAGATCTGGAATGAGGAATTGGGGTGCAAAAGGACAACCGCCATCTTGCTTCTTCCTAAGCACCGCCATTTTTAACATTCCCTCCCAGAAGGTAAGCATCTGTTTCCAGTGGAAAACTAAGAAAAACTGCCAAAAAGGTCTTCATCCCTTCAAGCCCCATACCACCCCTCCAAAAGCCCTTAAACACCTGTAGCCTGTGAGAGCTGGGGCTTCTGTCCTTTTGGTCAGGGGAACTTCTCGAGTTTCCTTATTAAAACTTGTCTTTGTCCACCAAAGCTATTTCTTGCTCCTATTCTTTTCTCCCTTTACCTGACAAGAAGCAAATATCAAAACTATGAAATAGGATACCTTAGTTTAGTAAGTCAACAAGCAAGAAATACTGAAGGAGACCTCTAGAAGCAATATTATAAAAGTATGAATAAAGTTGAAACAAAGTATCAGGAGGTCTCTAACAGAGGAATGAAGAATTCTGTTCTGGTCTAATGCTATTTAATGGTTTTGTTTTGTTTTATTTTGTTTTTGTACATTCTCCATACCATACAAGATTACATGGGTGTGTTGGGTGCTTTTAAAGAGGTAAAGACAGGATGTTTAAAATATATACTTGATTCCAACTGTATCATATTGCTTGTCACTTTTCTTCTGATGTCCACCTCTGTAAGAAGTGGGAAAAAAACAGAGATAAAAATAGCGAACAGACACAATAGGGAAAGAAGTGCTTGGCTCTTTCATTTATAAAGCCATATCTTTATAAAAAGTAACTAGATATATACTTTCCTTAAATTTAGGACGAGTAAGGAGGAAAAAATTCTATGGTTCATAATAGTTACAAAATCATGAGAAAAGTACCACACTGAGACTATATTTATGCTAAAAATTTTTGTTCTAATAGTATTATTTTAAAATATGGAATTATGCTTAGCTCTTTCAAAGATTTAAGGAAAAGGAAAATAACTAATCTATTCTCTTTAACTCACTGGGTGATTATTAATAAAAGGTTGTCTTTTTTAGACCAACGATGGCAAATATCAGGTGTAAATATCCCCATGTTCTATTGTTTCACCCATCACAGATATCATTAATTAATCACTGTAATTAGACATAGTTAAATGATTTTTGTTAGCTTGCCATCCCTGCTTTAGACCAGTGGTCGGAAAACTAATCGACTTTGCTGCTGTAGCTCTAACATAGATGTGAGGGTGAAGGGAAACTTTCCCTTTCAATGAAAATTTGGCTGAAAGATCAACTCAAAATTAAGGCACATTAATAAGAGAAAGAGATTTATTTACTGTGCACATGGGAAGAATCACAGAATGATTACCCAATATCCCAGTGGGGTCCAGAAGTTTTCATACCCTCCTTTTAGAGGGAGGGGAGATAAGGAATATAGGTAGTTCTGCTTAGGGGCAATAAAGGATTGCTAGGAAGGATGAACAGATACTTGGGAGAATGAATGGATGGGGGGAAATGGGTTGACTTGTAAATTAACCTGACAGACAGGTATTATGTTTAAAATGATTTGGGCCAGGTCTTGTTGCATTCCTGATCTTCTTTCTGTGGATGTATTGAGAAAACAAGGAGGGGGAGGGAAGTCAATTTTTCTTTTTGATGAAATCAGTCTGGTTTAGGCAGATAGAGGGAAAGCCCCTTCCAATACCTGCTGATCTCAAAGGGCCTTTAATTCAAAATACTCTTTATATCAAGGAGTCATATTTTGAGGTGAAATTTCCTGAGCTCCTTCCCAGATATCAATGATATATAAAAGAGTAAATGCCACTCTAGTCTAACAAAATTAATTTACAAAAATAGGCATTGAAGCCAGATTTGGCCTGTAGACCAAAGTTTGTGGACCCTTGCTTCAGAGGTGTTAAATATTAGGTATTACTATCCACCCATATCTAACAATATGGTCACTTCAATTAAGAAACAGTCATGTGGATGGAAAAATATAAACTCTGAAATAATTTAAAGAGGTTTATTCTGAGCCAAATTTGAGGACCATGGCCTGGAGCCACATCCAAGAAGCCTTGAGCCAGTGGTCTCACCATGATTGGGTCACATTTTGGTTTTGTACATTTCAAGGAGACAGGAATTACAGGTAAAGTCATAAATCAATACATTGAAGGCATATATTGTTTTGGCCCAAAAAGGCAGGACATCTTGAAGTGGGGGCTAATAAGTCACAGGTGGGTTTAGGGATTCTTTAGTTGACAATTGGCTGAAAGAGTTAAGCTTTGTCTTAAAGATCCAGAGTGGTTGGGAAGGAAATGCTTGAGTTATGATAAGGGGGTCTTCTGTCTTTCATGTGATGCTATACCAGAATCAGGTTGAGAAGTAAACATTATAGGGGGTTAACAAAACCTGTTCAGTGAGATTTTATCCTTTGTTGGTGTGACTGTTACTGAAAGCTCAGCC
Organism: Avahi laniger; assembly: GCA_963575035.1. NCBI lineage: Eukaryota > Metazoa > Chordata > Mammalia > Primates > Indriidae > Avahi > Avahi laniger. The sequence goes on from CAUYSK010021205.1 coordinate 30,022, forward strand.
ACTTGTCCAGGAGGCCAAATCAGAAGAACGAGGAGAAGCAGTTTAAGGAAGAAGGAATAGAGTTTACTTTGTCAACAAAGGAGGAAATATGGTAGACCTTCTTGTCTCAAAATCTCAAATTCCCTGAACATATGCAGAAATACAGAGCTTTTAAAGGCAGGGTTCTCTGCCTCAGGCAATTATTGTGGTTAACTATTCTAATCATCCCATCTCTGCCAAAGACAAAGCCTGTGAATTCTGCCAGTTGCCTACCTGGGGGGCTGGTGCCACCTGGGAGTTTTAGTAAAAGACTTAACCTGCCTCAGAGATACAGGCCAGGCTGCAGGTGCCAAAAGAGTCGGGTTTTCCAGGTCATTGTCTCTGTTACAGGACTCACCAGACCCCTTGGAAAGGAATTTGGGCAAAAGAAAAAAATCAGAATTCCATCCTCAGTCATGAAAACCAGATTCTATGAGTTGACCGTAGACTACTCAGTTTCTCCTAATCAGCCACCCAAAAGTTAATAGGGGCAGTTCCTAGAAATCAATTTGCCTCATGCCAGTGATTTTTCAGTGAACCTTTATGGGGCCAAGGGCCTTTGCTCCCTACAACAGTGAAAGTAATGGAAATATCTCACCTATAGCAATGTACCCATCCAATAACTAGAGCTATATTATTGTCAGATTTCAGTCTGAAATGTCAGTTCTTGGCACACTCATGGTCATAGAATGATCAGATGCTCCTAAGTAAGGCAAACATGAAAATGAGGAGAGAAAGATAGGCTTATAGAGCAAGAGCAAAATATAGCTTTACAGAGCATGATACATACACCACAGATGATGACTAGATCCATTGTCGCAGCAAAGAGAGAGCAAAAGGAAGGGCCTGGTTATGCTCTGCAACTTGTTTTATAGTGTCTGATTGGAACCTCCCTCATTGTTCAAAGGTCACCATGGAACCACTTTGGTTGGAGAGCCAGGAGTTGCATGACCTGAGTCTTACTGTGCATGTGAGTTGTTCTAGGTCAGTTTGTGGACTCTATTGTACTTATGCTGCTTGGCCTATGGGCTAGAGAGTCCTCTGCATTCTTTTGCAGTTGGTGCACTGAGTTCTGATTGGCAGATTCGTATGGTGTTCCCTCCTACCCCAAGTATGGCAGTTGCTCTGAATAGGATTAAGGTGGGACAGGATCAAGATGGGGACCTGGGACCCACCCTGTCCTTCTTCCAAGCTGGGGCAATTGCACCAAGGCAAGGCACAAACTTTTGTCCCTAGGAGACCTGGAATCCCTCGCTAACTGTCTAACATTACGCCTTGTAAACTTTAGGCTCTTTTATCTTTTTAGCTCCTTGTATCTGAAAGCAATATTCAAACTCATACTTTACTCAAGGAGTCAGAAAGAGAACTATCTTGCGGAGAACTAAAAGAAGAAGCAGAAATAAAAAATAACAACCCAAAAGACAAGTACTTTAAGAAGTTTAAATCATCAGAGAAAAAAATGGAATAATAGTTTCCTACCTTCTGAAGTAATCCTCACCTTCAAATCAACTAATATGACATATCATAATTCCAAAAGACACAATCCTGAATGCCATAATAATCATAAAGGTTGAAATTGAGAAAGAATAAAATCTCCAAAGTCTAAAATCCCAAAAGTCATGATCCCAAAAGATCAAAATTTTGAAAACATAATTCTAAAAAATTTTTTTTCAATTATTGAAAAGATATTAAAGTGGATTTATTTGAGACATACAAAAACATGACAGAACATTTTATAGGCTGCTTTACTCAATAAAATATACAATAATAACATGCATACTTTTTCAAGCTTGAATACCCAGGTATAGGAAATAGCAATTTCATGGGTATATGTTCATAAAACAACAGGTCAAAAGTGAAATATATAAATGCATGTCACTATGGTTGGCAATTGTGTGTACTTACCTTTATAACTATTGTCACCTGAAATACCATTACAGATAACCTAAGTTTTGATGAGGTTAATTAAAAACTGTATACAGTCACCAAAAGAGCAGTGATTTAGAGAAATTTTACCTTGTTAGGGTAAAGGAAAAACTTTCCCTGGGCCCTCAGAAGGTCCACTGAAAAAGTCAGTTCACAATAAAGAAGATTAATAAGAGAAAAGCTATACAAATTTATTTTAATGTGTATACACGGGAACCCTCAAAATGAAGATTCAACTCCTCAATGAGGTACAGAGGTTTTATAAAGAAGGGGGACTCGAAAGTAGAAAAACAAATTTTGGGAGAGAGAGAGAGGAATAGGCTTGAGCAGGTAGCAAAGTGGTCTTCTTATATTAATGAAAATAAAATAAGACATAAGAATTAATAAGGAAAAAAATATTTATCAAAGAAAATAAAGTTGCTTCTGTAAAAAACTAAAGAATAAGGTAAAGATAGTAAGTTCGGCAAGACTACATGATACAAAATCAAGATAAACAAACATCACTATATAGAAAACAAAATAAAGTAGCGAGTATAATAATTTTTTTAAAAAAAAAATGTCATCCAAAGAGTAAAAATTATGTTTTCTAAGAATAAACTTAACAAATGAAATTCAAGAGTTGTATGGAGAAAAGTATAGAATTTCATCCAGTATTATGAACAGCACCTAAATAAGTAGGGAGTTATGGTTGTATAGAGAGTGCTTAATATTAAAAAATATAAATTTCCACAAAAATAATCTATAAATATAAATGAAAATCCAGTCAAAACGCCATGATGGCTTTCCATTAAACATGGAAAATTTACTAAAATCACACAAGTAAATACTGGGTCAAGAATAGTAAAGAACATTTTGAAAAATAAGAATAAAGAGGGAGAAATCACCCTTGCAGATATTGAAAGTACTGTAATTCTAAAGAACGTAAAGGTGATTAATATTGGGGTAAGAATAGACAAAGAGATTTATTCACCATAATAGAGAGTCACAAAAGATACTCACCTAAATACTATACAAGACTGGTATAAGTTAGAGGGTGGTATAAAGAAAGAGAGGAAGAAACAGAGGGGTTTTTTTAGCCTTCAAATATTCACTCAGGAAAAACATCAACTTAAGAATAAATCACCATGTCTATGAAAAGTAAACAAATAAATTAATAAATTATATTTCCTTATTCAAACTATTCAAAAATAAATTACAAAGAAAGATCATAAATATGGAAAACAACACAAAGAATAGGACAAATTTAAAAAGAAAAATATCCTTTCGGCATTAGGGTTTCTCCTAATTTTTTTAAATCATAAAGGAAAAATTAAATATATAAAATTTTAAATTTCTGTATAACAAAAAATACTATGCACATATGTAAAACCAACCATGCTCTGGGTTTATTTGTAAAGGATATAACCCACAAAGGTATAGTAGTACCCTGGATACACCATTAGGAAAAAGCAAACTAACCAATAGCCAAAATAGCAAAAGATTTGAATTGAAAATTCACTGAAGTGAACATCGGTGGTCTACAAAGGTATGAAGATAGTTTAAAATTGACTAGATATTAAGAAAATACAAATTGAAACAATAATAAGATTTTTACTCATTTGATTAACAAATGTGAAAGTCTCATGATATCAAGTGTTTGTAGGGATATGAGAAAATCGAAAATTTCTCAGTGAGTAAATTGTTATATCTATAGAGATCCATTTTGCAATATTTATTAAAGCTAAGAGTGCACAAAAATCTAAAAACCAGCAAGTACATTGTTAGATATGTAATCTAAAAAAAAATCTTACTAGGTACAATAATGTCTGTTGTTTTTAATAATAAAACAATGGAAGATACTTAACATATAATTATAGAGGAAAGACAGTCACACAATTGAATACAATACACTCAGCAAAAATGAATGACCTTGATTTACATTAGCCAAGATAAGTTTTTAAAACAAAATGGTGAGTAAAAAAACCACTCAGAATTATATATTCTGTTTAGGTAATTTTAAAACACATATAGTAAAAATACGGAAAAAGCTAAGATGATGGCTTCTGCTCAAGAGAAGCGGTAGGAAATCAGAGTGAGGATAAATGTAAGTTTTGCTCTATTGTGTTTCATTTGAGAGAAAGTGGAATGAGGCAAAAGAAAATAATTTGAGTCACCAATAAAAGAGTGAATATGTTTTTACTTATTTGAAATATAACATTATCTTAAAAATAGTGTACATAAACCCTGCCTTCACAGTGTTTGCATAATAAAAGTGTAATTAAGACAATGGTGCATTAAACTGCTACATGTCAATGTATATTCAACAAACCTACAAGTGTTATAAGAATTTATTTTTTATTTTTATTTCAAAATATTCAGCATTAGAAATGTTTTTTGTTAGATGGATTCCTTTTGTAATGCTTGAGTCAGAGATATAAGTGTGCCCATTACCCAGATAGTGTTCATTGTATCTGTTAGGTAGGTTTTCACCCAACCCCTTCTTCCCCCTCTCCCCTGCTTGATTTCCATTGAGTTTTACTTCCCTTCATGCACATGTGTGCTTATCAGTTAGTTCCAATTTAATAGTGAGAACATGTAGTGTTTGTTTTTCTATCCTTTAGATACTTTACTTAGGATAATGGCTTCCAGTTCCATCCAAATTGTTGCAAAAGACATTAATTCATCCTTTTGTGTGGCTGAGTAGTATTCCACAGTATACATATACCACTTTTTGTTAATCCACTCATGAATTGATAGGCACTTGGGTCTATTCCACATCTTTACAATTGTGAATTATGCTGCAATAAACATGTAAGCACAAATGTCTTTTTGATAAAATGGCTTCTTTTCCTTTGGGTAAATACCCAGTAGTGGGATTGCTGGGTCAAATGGTAAGTCTACATTTATTTCTTTGAGGAATCTCCATACTGTTTTCCATGGAGGTTGGTGTATAAGCATTTCTCTGTGCATCCATGCTGGCATCTATTGTTTTTGGTCTTTTTAATAAAAGTCATTCTAATTGGGGTAAGGTGATCTCTCAATGTGGTTTTAATTTTTGTTTCCCTGATGATTAGTGATGTTGAACATTTTTTCATATGTTTATTGGCTATTTGTCTATCTGCTTTTGACAAGCTTCTGTTCATGTCTTTTGCCCACTTTTTAATTGGATTGTTTGTTTTCTCCTTGCTTATTTGCTTGAGTTCTTTGTAAATTTTTGTTATTAGCCCTTTGTTGGATATATAGTTCGTGAATATTTTCTCCCATTCTGTAGATTGTTTATTTGCTCTGTTAGCTGTGCCAAAGCTTTAAAACTCTTCTAGATATTGGACTAGGCAAAGACTTTATGACTACAACCCCAATAGCAATTATAGCAACAACAAAAATAAATAAATGGAAATTGTTTTAAGAATTTAAATTGGGGGACTGGACAGTGGTCCTGGTTCATCCAGGAACAAGACCAAGAAGACCATGGGCCTTTGTCTAGATTTTAAAAAAGAAAGTTTACATTGGTAGTAGGAAGATGTTTATCCTATGAATATTTTGATCAAAATGTCTGGCTTGAAATGGTGATTATAGATGAACCATAAAGATACCCATTATAATAATGGACAATTTTATAGTAATGTGTAGGTATTTATTAATAAAATGTGTTGGAAAATATGAGTTAGAGACTTTTTCTAACAATAAATTCAGGTATTTTGTTTTTTTCTGGAAAATTGAAAGAGCTCAAATCCTTTTGCCAAGAAAATAATATTTAAAAAGGTGTTTGTTATATTTTTCTGTATATTTTTAAACAAATCAAAGAACTTTTGTTATATGTAATTGACATATCTCATTATAAATACATGCTTTATCTCTCAGGTACTATTAGTATTCAATTATTCATTTAAACTTTATATTGTTTTTGTGGTATTTTTATCCACATTACCATATTTTCTAACATTAAAATATTCAGAAATAAATATCAACACTACATTATCTGGAAATTTTGATTTCTGCAAAAGTAAGCCATTTCAAGTGAAGATTCATTTAGCTTATAGTGGTGAGGATACTACAATTTTTTTAATTTAAGAATTTCTATTTATGACTTAAATTATAAGTTTTATTCCAATAAAATTTTGTAGAAAAAATTTTATTTATATTTGTCTTTTAAGTCCTAGTTCTAACACATAAAGAAAAGAAATTTTTCATGGTTCTGAGTAAGTTGGTGATTTTTAAGAAGTATTTAAAATGTTTTTGGTTATTGAATTACATATGTGTATAACTTGTGCTGGTAATTGCTTAACAACCAACCTTCCAATAAAAAATTCATATATATATAATTATGAAACTATCTTTCTATATAAATATGTATATATTTAAATAGATATTTTATATATACACATATATAATATACACACGTACACATATGTATATATGTGTATATGTATTATTATAAATTCTAGTAATACTAAGTTATTACAAATGACAATATGTAAACAGATGTTCGTGAGGAAGCAAAGAAAAGGGAACTCTTATACACTGTTGGTGGGAATGTACACTAGTACAGCCATTGTGGAAAGCAGTATGGAAATTTCTCAAAAAACTAAAAATAAAATTACTATTGAATCCAGTAACCCCACTACTGAGCATATACCAAAAGTAAAAAAAAAAATCAATATATCAAAGGGATACCTACATTTCCATGTTTACTATATTAGATTATTAAATATGAAATGTCTGATTTGCTTAAGTACTAAATTTGACAATTGATCTCTAACATTTCACTTTGACTCTTCTTGTTTTATTTTTATTGTGAAGACACATCCTCAGTCTTTCAAATACATAGTTTGGTTTGTGATTATCTTTCAAACATTTTTTAGAGCAATTTTTGTGAAACCATGGCTAAGACAAAAATTCATGTTACTTTTGAATATGAATTCCATCATGGAACCAATGCAGCACAGACAGCTTGAAATATCAACAGAGCATTTGGGAATGGTGTTGCTAATGAACACACAGTACCTCAATGATTTGAGAAGTTCTGTTCTGATGATTTTAATCTTGAGAATGAGCCACGTGAGTGACCTGAGACCAAGGTGGATAATGATGAGCTGAAAGCTATAGTGGAAGCAAATCCACCTTAACCTACACAAGAATTAGCAGCAAGGTTTGATGTTACCATTTAAACAATATTGGACCATTTGAAACAAATAGGCAAGGTAAAGAAGCTGGATAGATGAGTACCACATGGATTAAACAAGCATCAGAAGAGACATCTTGAGGTCTGCCTTTCTTTGCTATCATGACACAAAGGCAAACCATTTCCACACTGTATTGTGATGTGTGATAAAAAATTGATTCTTTTTGACAATCACAAGCATTTCAGCACAGTGGTTAGATAAAAATAAAGTGACAAAACACAATCTAAAATCGAATATTCACCAAAAAAAGCTAATGGTGTCTATTTGGTGGTCCAGCACTGGTATTATCCACTACAGCTTTATGAAACTTGGTCAATCAATTATAGCAGGTGTCCACTGCAACCAGTTGGATGAAATTATGAGGATGCTTGTGATTAAGCAGCTGAGATTGATCAATAGAGACAGGCCAATCCTCTTGCAAGACAACGTTAAACCATATGTCTCACAAACAATACTGCTCAAACTCCAGAAACTGGATTTGGAAACTCTCTGTCATCCACTGTATTTACTAGACTTTGTACCAACTGACTACCACTTCTTCTCAGTTTTTGACCACTTCATGCAAGGAAAAATATTTAATTCTCAACAAGCTATGGAAAATACCTTTTGCGATTTCATTTCACTCACTCTCCAGGCTTCTTCACTGCTGGCATAACAAGCTCCTTTAAGATGGCAAAACAATGTTGATAGTTTAGGTACATACTTTGATTAATTGTACTGCTTCTTGCTTGAGACATAATAAACTAAACTTTTGATTTGAAATCAGACATTTAATATGTAATGACCTAATAGAACTAGTCCCAATAGTAAAGATATGAAATCCACTTAAATGTCCATTAATGGATGATTAGATAAAGAAAATGTGGTATATATACGCAATGGAATGCTATTCAGCCATAAAAGAGTGAAATCATGTCATTTGTAGCAACATGGATGGAACTAGAGGTCATTTCCTTATTTGAAATATACCAGGCACAAAAGGACAAATTCTGACTTATATGTGGGAGCTAAAATGTTTGATCACATGGAGGTAAAAAGTGTAAAGATACCAGAGACTGGGAAGGGTGAGTTTGAGGGGATGAAGAGAAGTGGGTTAAAGGGTACAAACATACAGTTATTATCAAAGGAATAAAATCAGTGTTTGATAGCAGAGTAGGATGACTGTAGATAACAAAAATGTATTATACTAGTGTGATGGACATTCTAAATACTTTGACTTGATCACTATGCATTACATACATGTAACAAAATTTCACATGTACCTCACATAATTTTTAAAAATGAATAATAAAAAATTTAAAATTAGCAATGTATGTAATATATTATCTTAAATTCCATTAAAAAATTTATTGTCATAGAATATTTTCATTATTTTTTTCTGAATTCTTGTATCCCTAACCAACCTATGATTACAACTGATACATGTTAGTCAATTATTGTTTATATTAATGAGTAAGACAAAAGTGAATCAATAAAGACATAAGTCAGAACTTCATTCTTTTTTCAATTATGGGAGCAACTTTGGTGAATCAGGTAATAGTTTCAAATGTGAGGAGTAATGAGCTTTGAGTACTCGTAATTACCTCTGTTTTAATATAATGTATTTAATTATAATCTTATATTATTTCATTTTAAATTATGACTAAGTTTAACATCCAGCTCACCAAATTCTGAAAATCTACCAATAAATTCTTGCTACCTGGTATAAGTTGGCTTCTATGTGTACACACACACACACACACACATTCATGCATGTTTGCAAGGTCAACACAAAAACATGCATAAAATATTGTACTAATGTAATATCATGATTAGTATTTACTCTTTAATTTTTCTAAAATGTTATATTGACATTATTTTATTAGTAGTTCACTGTATTTGCTAACTACATTTGCAATGAAAGGCAAATTAATTCAGGAAAGAAATTGAATTGTCAGTTATTCAAGTTTTATTCAAGTTGGTGTGGACAAGTTAGAGGATATAGACTTTATTATATACCATCAGTTTGGCCATCCTTAAGATATTCTCAAACATTGCTTTTCCCCCTTGCAATCTGTTTAAACCTTAGGCACAAATGAATTACCCCCTCTGGAAAGGTAAGTTTCCCTGTAGGTGAGTTTCAAATGGTGCCCTGCTGAGCTGAATATTCTATGAACTATTAAACATACAGTTATGATAAAAGAGCAATAGTCATTAAGGTCATTGCACTTGAGGCTTCCATTTGAACTTCTTTTGGGTTCAGGCAAACAAAAATCTTTTGTTTTACCTACTTTCTTCCCCAGCCCAGAGGCAACGTAAGGGAGGATGAGAAAGAAAACCCCTTCTCCTGAGATCTTTGAAAACTTTAAAATCTAATGATGGAAAAGGACTGCAATTTGAAACATGAAAGGTCAAGGTAGCCTACTAGAGACACAGCGAATATATAACTTCTTATGGGAATCTCCCAGGCGTGAGATTATTCTGAGATTTCAATCTTATAGTTAAATAGTAATATATCAAAAAGACAGTGAAAATAGTTGCTTTGTAAAATGTTGAGGAGACAGTCATTTAACTCTCACAAAATGTCACTAGCTTTATTCACAGGACTTAAACTTGGGAAACTTGAGATGTGAATATTTAGGAAAACACCCTTCAAAAATACACAAAATTTCCCCTTAAGATTAACTTGGAATGAAATATTAAGTGAGTAATTTTCACAAAGCAACTATTTGCTTATTTCTAACCTTTGATAGAATTTATACAGAAACAAATTGGGAGCCATATTCATGCATCTGCCACCAAACGGGCATATGCACAGTCCCAGGGGTTATATAAGAAATTCATCAGAGGTTCTGAAAAGTTGAATCACAGACTCAGGCACCTTGGATCCTAGACACCAATGAGCCATTAAACCGCTGTCGTCACCACTTGTATTGATGTATCTGTGGCTCTTCCCACATCTTGGCCTCACCCCTGATTTCAGCCAAGCCTGGACACTTCTGTGCACGTTTAAATTCTCTTTTCATTGACGATGTTTTGCCTTAACTAGCTGTATCTTAGCTGTCTGCATTGAACTCTCATCATCCACACATGAATACTTCCAGGTACGGAATTAATGGGATGATCCTCAATCAATGGTGAACTCGAACTCTTCCTACTGCCCTTTGGGTGGACAATTTACATGTACTTCTTAGAGTGGGCTCAAGCCCCAGTTGCCCTGACTGGTTACCTTCAGGAAGCTTTTCTTCCTTCCCTTACTCTCTTCTTTCTTTTGACCCTCACCCCTGTAAAGGTTACTTTACAAATACCACCTAGAAAGAAATTTGACTCCCTTTGAGGAGAACTCAAGCTAAAACACAGTCAAATCACCGTATAAGTACTTGCTACACCAGATTTATCTCTAAGGAGAATTCATTTTTTTTCTGCATTCCAATCCCTACTGGGGAATAAAAAAGCAGTCCTTATTATAGTACTCTGTATCATTTCTCTTTCTTCAATAGTTGTGTGGACGTCAGCTACCATTGTGCTTTCCTCAGTCTGCCCACATATGAAACCGTCTCAACTAGCCCTATTAAGAATGTACTTCATCCCTCTCAATTGTTTTGACTACTCTCCACATCCAAATTTTCCAATCCTGTGTCCCTGGCCCTAGAAACTTTCATGTAGGATAGCAAACAGATAAAGTGGTACATTAACAAGAGAGAGAACTAGACCACTGGTACAGTCATATGTTCAGTTTTTACAGTTACTTTCTGAGGGTAATGCTCTTTTCTTTATGTCAGACATAAAGGGAAATTCTAGTGGTAGCAATATTCTAAACCTTGTAAAATTTACTCAGTCATTAATTCTGGAGAATAAAATGATCTCAAGGGCAGAACTGAGTGAGATATAATGTAACTACAGAAAATTATAAAATATTTCTCAGTGGTAGCCATTTGCTTTTCTTAAGAAAAATTGACTAAATGACTTTTTAGTGATCTGGAAGTTTGTTCTTTCTTATTCGTGGTTTACTATATATGTATGTCCCTTTTTGTAGTGAAAAATTTTTATGTGTTACTACTGTGTACTATAAAACATTGCAATTTTTACATTTTTTAATTTTCCATGTTTAGGCTATCAGGTCAATGTGGCATACTTTGTTTCACACTCAAATCTCAACAAGGTCTACAGGGATATATGTCTCAGATAAGGTAACATTTCTCTTTGCATAGAGAGACTGTATTTCAAGATCAATTCCTGGAAGAGGTCCTTGGTAAGTAGTTATGTACGAACATGCATATATATACATTTTAAACTCTTTAATTTTTATACAAAACCTATTATTTATTAAAATGTATAAGAGTAGACTGTGAAATTTGTTTATTCCATATGTAAGCAATCAGAAACATTGACATTACACACAAAATATTCACTGTTAGAGGTCATACAAAATTAGCTGCAGGCTTCCTGGGTAGTGATCTCACATGTATGCATGTATTTTACCATTACATTTGCTTTCTAATAGGCAAAGTATAAAAATAAGAAAGAAAAGAAAGAAGGTTTATCTTCCACTGTTTCAATAAGATAATTAAAATATTTACATAAAGACAGTGAAAGAAATACAGTTTATTGGTTCCACAATCAACAGAAATCATGATAAATATTATCTTGGTATTTGTTTTTGAAATAGATGAATAAATATTTTTATAAATTTTTTAATTTTTTCTATGTTTACATTTTGATGACTGTATGTGGTTTCCTTTCTTAACCAAATCATTGTTTTCTGTCTTGTATTGGACTGTGGTGAACATTTATTCCTAAGGAGGCATCATTTTTGTTTGTTGTTTGTTTGGACCCAAGACAGAAATCATTTTTCCCCAAAAAGTAGCAAATTGAAAAAATCCCACCATCTTTGTATGTGGGAAAAATATTAACAGCAAAGAGAGGGATAAGAAAAAAACAAGAATAAGCGAGGACAAGAACAAAGATTATATTTGGTGATAAGTAAAAAGTCTGAAAATGTTAGATATAATCAGTGCCTTTCAAACAGTTAATAAGTTTTCATATAAAATATAAATATTGACAAAATTTACCTAATTTGAAAATTAAATTTCATATCAAAAAGGGATTAGTAGAGATATGGAAGGAGAGGAGGTTAGGGAAGAAACAAAAAGAAAGAGACAGAAAAAAAGAAAGAAAAAAACTCAAGACTGAACAAAAATAGACAATTAATTTTGAAATGCATAAGCAAATCCTGTTGGTTTTGTTTTCATATCTCACCATTCTAGCTCCACCAATTTGTGTTTCCAAAAATATTGCAAAAGCCTCCTAACTGGTCTTCCTGATTCATCGTTTGTTCCCCTGTGATCTTTTGTTTTCATTGGAGCCAAGAGAATCTATTTAAAACATACACATATTGGTTAAAGTAAAAATTGCTAGGTGATATGACAGATTAACTCTTGTCTATAGTAAGTTATAATACACAGAATAATAAAAGTTAAAAAGATTTCTTTCTCACTAGTGTCACAGTCCAGTATGATTTTGTGGATATAGGTGTGCTCTTCTCCACGTGGTCATTTAAGAAACCAAGTTCTACATTCCATTCCCTGCATTTCAGTCACGTGGCTACATCTAAATGCAAAAAAGCCTGAATGTTGATGAGCACTGGCACTTTGATTCCACGTTCCCTCAGCTCTCCTGGTATATTCTTTCTGGTTCTATGCACCCATTCCTGCATCTTCTGCCTGCTTTGCACCTGCAACTCTGGGCTGCTGAAGCTGCTTGGCCCCAAAGCACAGACATCCAGACGTGTCTCGGAGCTACCCACAGCCAGTCACTGACGACGGTAGAAGTTTAAAAGCCCAGATCTCTTACCTCAAGGGGGTACAGACTCTGCAAGGCAATTTACATTACAGAACACCCAGAGAAATCAGGTTGAGGTATTGATTTCACCTGACTTTGCACTTTAGTTTGGTTTTTCTGCTCCTGACCCCTTAAAAAGTTTGTTAATAAATCACTTGCATGTAAATCCACAGCTCAGGGGAGCCCAACCTAAGACTCTCCCCTTTGCTCCCTCAGCTCCTTGCTCTTCCTTGAATCTTCACCATGCTCCAACCTCCAGCGCTTGTGGATGTTTTTCTTTCTGCCTGAAATGCCATTTTTGCACATGTCCACATGGTTCATGCCTTTACTTCCTTCAGGTCTCTGCTCAGACATCACCTAATCAAGACGGTCTTCCATGACTACCCTATATCCTAGACCCCATCCAGGTCCATACTCCTTTCTGCCTTACTATTCTCGTCTTTCGTAGCATGCATCTCCGTCTATTTATGTTTGCTAATTGATTTCATTCCACAGCAGGGTATGGATCCCATGTGGAGTACCTACTTCCTCTCCAATCCCCAGCTGCATTTCAGCGTACAAAGAGTCTCATTACATAGCAGGCATTCAGCACATGTTTTCAAATGAAATGAATGACTATGCAAAACTTAAACTACAGAGGAAACCGAAGAAACTTTTTGTTCTATAATTAAGCATTTTTGTTGCCTATCTAATGTCCAAAATTAAAGAAATTCTGAATGAATGATTACTGACAAATATATGTACCAGTTTTGCCTCAAGAATTTATTGCAGAAATAATTGTTATGTTCACTGTAGATCTGATAAGCAGCACATGCTATAGAATACTGCCTTAGTCAATCTTAGTTGGGGGCTGTGAGGAATACACTGTATAACAGTTTATGAAATCAAAAATTCTGATGATTTTATTGAACGAAATTTACATACTCTGCCTGAAACCTGCCAATAACTTGGAAGTATTTATTGAAGATAAAATACATGGCATAGGAATTTTATCAAGGTACTTTGCACCGTTAGGAGAATAAAAACCTGTGCGACATAAAATAACCTTCAGAATTAAATTTCAATACAAGGAAATGAAAGACAGTAAAACTTTCCCAATAGTTTTATGGGAAGGAGCAGGCTTGGAAGGGAATGAGCTGTAAAGATAATGCTGAGGTGGTCAATGCATTAATAAATTAAAAGAGAAAGAGAATCAAAACATGAAATCAAGAGTGAATTTTAAAGGTAACTTGATCAGAACACCAGGGAAGGCAGTCGGAGACAGGAGGTGGCTAGAGAAAACTCTGAAGTCATACTACAGCGCTGGGTACATATTATCCTTTCCGTTGATTTTTTTTGTGCAAAAGAGACAGACGCCCTCCATTACTGATTTGACTGTCTCTTGGGAACATTGATAACTGTGTGGCAACTTGCAGTGAAGTTGAGTCAAGTTCTTTCTGAGAGACACATAGTGAGATGGAGTCAGGCTGTCTGTCCATTATTATACACAATGTGAACGCCTAAGTTTTAATCTGAACAAGGAGCTTATGACTGAAAGTATATCACTATATCGGCGTATCATATTGACTTTCTAATAATGTTCTAAAACCAGTTGAGTAAGAGAGAGAAAATGCCACTGGGTACAAATTGTGGCATCAATTCTCTGCCAGACTGATCAATTGGATTTATATATTACCTCCAGCTACAATCTTAAAATCTATAGTTTTACTCCCTCTTCGGCGCACGGCTCACAGCTTAAATAATTGCAGATTCAAATGAATTGTAAAAGGATCGAACAGCTCTTAAATTAAAAATGTGTGAACATTGTTGTTTTAACCACTCTTAATTATTTACTGATTTAACTCAATGGCTTTACCTTTTTTCTGTCTCTTTATTCTTCTTTCTTTCTCTAATTCCTCTAAGAATAAATATTCTACAAAGTTTTCATATTCATGTTTCAAATGATTTATAGCTATTTTAATCAATAAAATATAGTATGTATATGTATATATATTTTTAGATGCATTAAACTGGGTCATCGAAAACTATCAGAAGTTCTGAATTACAAATCCTCTGCTCTCAGTCCTAACTACCTCTCTTAACAATTATAAGATTTTAAAAACCATTCATTAGACATCAATGTCGTATAAGGAGAATTTAAAAAATATTTACTTAAAAATGCTTCCAGTAGAATACAGAACAATGAAGCTTTTTCTGAATAAAATCATTACACAAAATTGCAAAGCTCAGACAGTAACCCAAAACATAATGCCACTTGCAGGAAATTCAACATATAGAAATTAGGCAAAAGCAAATAATACAATAGCGTATCACAGAATTTCGCTGTATATTTTGGATATTAAGAAAAAATACTTAAGAAACACTCTTGCTAGAAAAATTTAAAAAATAAACAATTTATATTGCTTCAAATGCTGACTTTTGGTAGCTTTATATGTCATAATTTAAATGTATGTTGTTTAAATATATGTTGTTTAGAATTATAATATTAATGAACCACATTTACTAAATATTAATGATTCACCAATAAATACACTAAGTCATTAATGTGCATTAATTTAATTTGCTTTCCTGAATATCCAGTGAATTAGTAGTTATTGTCCCCATTTTACAGATCTGAAAACATAAACCTAAAGAGATTAAATAGATTTCTACTCATTGTGGGAGACTGAGCTAACATGGAGGGAAACTTTCCTTCTCAATAAACACTTAGAGATATTGGAAGAAATACAGCAAAATCTATTTAAATAAACAATCAACCACAAAAGAAAGTTAAATCCACAATTTTCAGAAACTAAAACAGAACTCAAAATTTCAACATGCAGTGACTCAAAGCTGAAGTCAAAAAGGCTCAATAAAGCTTCAGAGACAGAGAGAAACCTTAGGAGTTTCATTCTAAATTTCTAAAGAGGAGGAAATCCATGCCATAAACCGGTAAGATCCTGAACTTGATCTGTTTACATTAAGTAGGTAGTTATGCAGTGCTACCATATTCATGAAATAAGAACTAGAAAATTAAAAGCAAAAATACTTATTAACTTTCTGTGGCCATGAGAATATAAACAGACACAAGGAAAAATAACATGGAACCTCCAGGTTTGTCCACATTTTATTGTGGGATGCCAATTCACATTGACATATTCTGCCTAGACAAGCACAAAAGGGCAAAGCAGGAAGGAATGTGAAACCACCCAGGAAGGACACTTCCTAACCCAGGGTACACAGGTTTTCAAAAACAAAACGAAACAAACAAAAAAGCTTCACAAGATAAACTCACAGCAATTAACAGTACAAATAAATGAAACATTATGAAATAAAGTATTAATAAAATGATAAAATAATCGTAATATTTTCATACCAAGAAATAGAAATAATACAACAATTATAAAGGGGCTTTAAAACAAGTGTGATTAACATGTTAAAAGCAATAAAAAGGAATCAGATAGCACCTGAAAAAGACAATGTCAAATTAGAACTGGAAAAGCTTGAAAAAGAACCAAAAACATTATTGAAATCACAAACATAATTTATTAGTTTGCTCAGGCTGACATAACAAAATACTACTGACTGGGCAGCTTAAACAAGTCATTTGTTTTCTCATAGTTCTGGAGGCTGGAAGTCCAAGATCAAGATGCTAACACAGGTGGTTTTCCGGGAGGCTTCTCTCCTCAGCTTGCAGATGGCACTTTTCTTCTACATTCTTCCATGGCCTTTTCTCCGTGTATGTGTTAAGAGAGAGTAAGCACTCTGATGTCTCTTCCTCTTCTTGTCTTACTGGGTTAGAAATCTACCCTTATGTACTCTTTTAACTTTACTTACCTCCTTAAAGGTCCTATCTCCAAATACAGTAATATTGGGGCTGTGGCCTAAACATATGAATTTTGAGGGAATACAATTCAGTCCATGACAGTTCTTAAAATTAAAAACAAACTAATTCAATAAATCTGTGACTTGAAACATGGATCCAAATAAATCATCAACCATGCAGCACAAAAAGACAAATAATAGATAATATGAAAAGAAATGGTTAAAACACATGAATTTACTTTTTAAGAGTTTGTTTTTCCTTTGAATGTTTTGTACTTCCACTGCTATGTGAAATACTTACTTCAAAAGTATCTTCACTTCATTCTTACCAGTAACTGCTATGAAAATATGTTGGTAAAATTATACCATCATATCTGATAACTCAGAATCTTGATGATATAATGGATAGAATTTTGATAAACATATAAATTTTAACTAATTTTTTATATTTATAGAGGTATATTTTCTACAGCTTGGTGAACTATTTTGAATTGGATAATTAAATTGTTTCTTTGTAGAAATTTTTAAAACTTATATTTGTTTTTAATTAAACTTGAGTGTATAATGTGGAAGATTCTGCAGATATTGCCATTTCAGTAATTGTATATTATTGGACATCCTTACAAATTTACTCTATTTAATTGTGAACTTTCAGATTTTGTCCTATGACCATAAGAACATCAAATTTATAATTCACTCTATACTAATCAAGACTAATAGTATTGATTCAAAATTTTAAAAAGCATTAATTTATAATATTTATATAAAATATTTTCAAATATAGTGATAAGAATTAAGCCAAGTGTATGTATTCTTCATGTGCATTTTGTCATAGAATAATTTGATAAGCATAATTTTTGCTGCAAAAAATGGATGAAAATTATTTATCTCATTTATCTATTTTTAAACTTGAAATATTTTCCCAGACAAGTTATCCCCAACAATAATTTTTATTTTCATAGAAATTTCAATATTTTACTCTTCCAAAGAAATGAATTTTAATTTTATATTATTATGCTTTGGAAGGAGACGAGCTCCTATCAATACTAGTAACCAATATATATAACCCTCTTTCATAGTACCCAGTTAGAACAAATTATTCAACAATATGTGAAAAAAAGAACTGGGAAATAATAAGAATGGTGGTTCTATGTGTATTTCAAAGTGAAAATGATAGTCCATTTGCAGAAATTCTGCATAAACAAATGGCTTTTGCTATCCTTTCTAAAAGTCTCTAATAATTATGGGCACTAGAGTAAATCATTTTATTTTTAAAAAAGCAAGTAATTTAAACCTTTCATAGTTAATCCATTTAGCAGAAAAGGTCCCTGCTTAGGGAGGGCCCATCTGGCCTCTCTACAAATGTGAAGGTTTGTACATATGGGCCGTAATGTATGCATAGCTCGCTCAACCAACCCCTGCAACTAAATAGTAATTAGCATGAGGCAGGTTTTTATGGCTACTTGCACACTAGCAAGTCCTTCCTGACCTACATCCAAATGGACATATGATTTCATAAAATGGGTAGTTTCTTTCTCAAGCATTTATTTGTGTGCAAAAATGTAGGATTTGTTTAACTGCCGCCAACTAAAGAACTGAGACCCATATGTTACCCCATAAACTTACCGGTTAGCAATTTGTTATAAGCAAGATGCAAATATTATGGTAAGCATTCAGAACGTTTATTCAATGAACCTTATGTTGTAAATGGAAACAACAGTATGTCAGAAAATTTTGTAATCACGATTTCACCACTGGTCCCATTTTATGTGTAATTCAACATTTCCAAATTCTGCAATTTTCAATTAGACATATCAAGGTCAGTGGAGTTTTAAATTTAAAGTAACACATGCTTCAATTTTTTTGGGGGGAAAAATAGTGAAAAATCTATGAGAGCGTGAAATGATTGGTACCATGGTTAATTTTAAGTCATTCATAGTAGACTTATTAGGTATGTCAGACAAAATACACTCCTGAATATGTGGTCAGATTTTTTCTTAATATGAATGAGATTTAATGAGGCACTAATATACAGGGAAGCTTTAAACTATAGACAGGCCAGAGAATTGTAGAAATTGACATCAAATCAAAGGCTCGACAAATGTGTGTGTGTCTAAATGTAGTTAATTTAGACAACAATATATTACAGCAATAATCTGAGTCTAGCTATTTTATTCTTGGTATAATGATATGGAGAGATGAATGATTTTTAAAATTTTAAGAGCTTTAATTTTGCCAATCCAAACCACAGCTTTAGAATGAAAAATCAGAAATTGTATAATGCAGTAGAAATTTAAACAAAGACGTTTGTTATCATTTTGGACAGTTATATTCTAGTTTTACTAATTGTTCCTCTTGCTTATAAATAGTCAAAAGGAATTGCCAATGCTTTTCACTCAATTTTGACATGTGAAAATGGAAAGGAAATATAGTAGACTTCTGAGTAGATCATTATACTGTGCATCACATTATTTTTTAAATTATTATTATAGACATTAATGCAAATAATGATATTGGACATCAGCTTTTCTCCTTAACTCTTAGACATTTACAAAGAAATATTGATCATCTTTATCTGAATCTTAGAACTTTGAAAAATTCAATGTATAAATTAAAATTCTTTCAGTTGCAAGTGTTAAAAAAACCCAATTTTTAATAGTCTAAAAATGAAATTCATGGACTCACATATCTTCAAGGATAGCTCCAACTTCAATTATGGCTTAATCCAAAATCTCAGAAAGTGCCATAGGGTTTTCTTTTTTTGGTTGGTTTGTTCATTTACACATGACTTTTTAGCTTGCTCTGTCTTCTTCCACGTTGTCTTTGTTACTGAACTTGCTCCCCACATGGCGGTGAGATGACCACTGAAGCCCCAAACTTTACATCTCCACACTTTTAAATCTAGTGGAAGGGCTTCTCTTACTCATATACCTCAACAAACAGCATCTTTTATCTCATAAGCTTTTATCATCCATAAGTAAAATGTGCGGTATTTTTTTGTCTGCTGTTTATTTCCATATATGGTGAATCTATTTATTCTGTCTGGTACATATAGATCAGGTAATAATTTTTGAATGAGTGAATAAATTATTCACAAACTACATGACCGAGACTAGTGATGAATGATTTCCTCCCAAAATTTTGGTCTGCTGTTCAAGCTAGTAGAGATGGATATGGAAGCCAGATACATAGATACTAGATATTCGGTCTAATATATCCAACATGGATGGTGAAATATATCTTTGCCTAGGTGATCCTTGAAAGAAACTCCAGGTTTCTAAAACTTTGTTTTGTTATTGCTCTAGTGGTCATTGATAATATTTCTTGAAAGGAATTACTGATTTAATTTTTAAGACAAGGATTTACATGCTACTGTTTCGATATATTAAACATTGGAATATTTTGTGCTAAAACACTAAAACAATGAAGTTTATTTTATTTTGTTTCATTTTCCTAGAAGGATTACACTTCCATATGCTCGACAGAACTACTTTTGTAGCAATGTATTGTCCGACCAATATATGGTTAGATTCTTAACTCTTACATTACTGTTTAAGTGATCTTTGTGTTAAAGTCATTCATAAAATACTTTTGAACTGCTATACTGAGGTAGCATAGGCTATTCAGTGGTCCCCAACCTTTTTGGCAGCAGGGAGAAGTTTCATGGAAGATAATTTTTCCACAGGCCGGGGAGCTGGGGCTCAGATGGTGATGTGTGCAGTGGGGAGCAGCTGTAAATGAAGAGGAAGTTTCACTGGCCTCCTACTGTGTGGTTCCTAAGTTTCATGGAAGATAGTTTTTCACAGACAGGGGTGAGTTTGGGGGGAGATGCGGAGCTCAGGTTGTCACGCACAGATGGTTCATAACCGGCTATGGACTAGCATCTGGCCGTGGCCCTAGGGGTTGGGGACCACAAGGTTACATGGAGGTTCAGATTTAAATCCAAGAATAGAATTCATGAATCAATCCCTACTATTAAAGCAAAAGACCCTGTTCATTACGTTATATTAAATAAGTGAGTACTTCACACAAACATCAGAAGCTTAAATTAGCTCTAAAACCTAGCGCAGTGAAACCTGAGTAGAGTTATAATGATGTTTTCAAAATGAATAAACAAGACCTTGAATCTGATCAAGGGAATTTTATTTTCTTTTAAGTTTCTCTTGAGTAATGTTTACAGATACTAGAAAGCTGTAAACATATTCACTCTCCACTTAGAAGAAATTTTACTATATGTACTTGCAATTTTAAGAAAAAATGTTTTTGCATAAACATTTGTGAGATGCGTAGATTTAATAAGAAAATTTATAAAAGCTCTTAGAATAATTATTGACATATAGAGAATGCTGAATAAGTATTAACTATGTTAGTATTTGTTATTATTATTGCTATGTGACAAATATTCTTTCAAGAAAGAGGAATACAGATGGTTTAAACTTACAGAGAAAATTCTCAATGCAATCTACGGGCTCAAAATATTTAATATATTTCACTAAATGGAAACACTTTCACCCTCCTACCTGAAGGATTAAATATCTGTCAATAAACATTTTTTTATCTCCATTAATATGACATCCACCCAATAGTCTGGAAGTCAAGACTATAATCATATTTTTAACATTCTCTCAATTTCTAACAATAATATTAAAAATATCACCCATATAATATTGTTTTATTGTAATTATCATCACTATTGCCTGTATGCTGTTTTCAGAAAAAAAACCTTTACCCTTCTGTGAAGTGCTTCATACTTGTCATGGTCATGTACTCAGTTTAGAGACCTCCAATGTTATGAAGATACTGTCTTAGTCTGCTCAAGCTGGTATAATGAAACATCATAGATAACAGGTTTAAGTAACAGACATTTATTTCTCAAGGTTCCAGAGCCTGGGAGGTCCAAAGTCAAGGTGCTAGCAAATTTGGGTTCTAGGGAGGGCCTTCTTCCTGGCTTACAGATAGCCATCTTCTTGATATGAGCTCACATGGCCTTTCCTTGGTACCTGTAGGTGGAGAGAGAAAGACATCTCCTGTCTCTTCCTCTTTTTATGATGGACATTAATTCCATCATATGGGTCCCACCTTCATGATATAATCTAACTCTATTTACCTTTCAAAGGCCTCACCTTCAAATAACATCACATTGGGGATGAGGACTTCAACATGTGAATTTGGGGGAACACAGAAATGCAGTCCATAGCAAACATCAAGAAATTAGTGGACTTCAATAATAAAAATGATGGTGTTGAGTAAAAGGAAGGAAAGAGGAAAAAAAAGAGAGGGATGAGGAAGGGAGGGAGGACAGGAAGGATAGAAGCAGGGAAAGGGAAAAAGGAAGAAAGAAAGGAAGGAAATACTACTCAATGTACTACAGAGAGTAAGGGTACAAAGCCCTTCACAAATACGATGGTTTAGAAAGTGTCATAATTTTACAACTAAAGAATGCCTAACAGTGTCATTTCCTGTGTATAAAACGGTAGTACAGAAATTGTCTTTTGTATCTATTTGTGATCTTATTTTTAGAATTACCTCTGACTATAGATCTCTATCCCTACTTTTTGTTTGAGGCTGGCTTTGAAATTAAGCCATCATGTCTCAGGGTTGCTTCATGCAATGTCTCTTTTCCTGCTTTTCTTAAATGCTAATCGTAAAGTAGCCAGCAAATCACTCAATATATTTAAACTCATAAATGTAATCCATATTTTTAGATATCATACAGATAAAAAGCAAAGATTCAGGGTTTTCAGACAAATCTCATTCTTGAGTATAGATTATTACTTTGCAGGGAAAACATTTGTGATATGATTCATGACAATGACCATAAAAAGGGCATTTAGGTTTTGGCAGAAAAAAGTTTTTCAGGTTGTATTCTAATCAGTCACCTAAATTTAGAGAAACCCTTCCCCACTTACCTCTTCCTTTTCCCACCATACAGGAAAGAGTGTTTGTACTTAAAAGAAACTATATAATGAAGAATATCTTCCATTTTCAGTTCCCACTTGCTTAGATATATCCAACAGGAATATAAATAGACATAAGAAGAACAAGAGAAAAGTATGTACTAACAATACAGTGAGATAAAAACAGAAAGTCTAGTGGTAAAGTGCTAAAAATCACAATCAAAAAAGCAAAGACCTTGTATAATTAACATTATTTCTAGTTATTCCATAAAGTGGGCTGGTGTGGTATGCAGAAACATGAGCTATATTTAATGATATGGAAATAATACAACCAAAGAAACTCATTAACGCATCATTATCACCCAGAGTCCATAGTTTACATTAGGATTCACTCTTGGCACTCTACATTCTATAGGTTTCTACAAATGTATAATGACATGTATCCACCACTGTATTATTATTATACAGAGTAGTTTCACTGCCCTAAAACTTCTCTGTGCTCTGCCTATTTGTGCTTTTCACTTTTGCACTCACCCTTGGCGCTCACTGATCTTTTCACTGTCTCCATAGTTTTGCTTTTTCCAGATTGCCGTATAGTTGGAATCATACAGTATTTAGTGTTTTCCTTCACTTAGTAATATGCATTTAAGTTTCCTCCATGTCTTTCCATGCTTTGACAGTTCATTTCTTTTTAGTGCTGAATAATATTCCACTCTCTGGATGTGTCACAGTTTATTTATCCATTCACTTACAGAAATCTTGATTGTTTCCAAGTTTTGATAATTACAAATAAACCTATAAACATCGTGTGCAAATAGGGACATAAGTTTTCAACTCCTTTGGATAAATGTCAAGAAGCACAGTGGCTTGATAGCATGGTAAAAGTACATTTATTTTTGTAAGAAACTCTCAAACTGTCCTACACAGTGGCTGAATCATTTTCTATTCCCGTGAGCAATGAATGAAAGTGACAGTTGCTGCACATCCTCACCAGCATTTGGAGTTGTCAGTGTTCTGGATTTTGGCCATTCTAATAGGCATATGTTAGTATCTCATTGTAGTTTTAATTTGTGTCTTCCTGATGACATATGATCTAGAGTACATTTTCAAATGCTTATTTGCCATCTTTATATCTTCTTTGGTGAAGTATCCATTAAGGTCTTTGGCCTATGTTTTAATCAAGTTGTTTCCTTTTTGTTGAGTTTTAACAGTCCTTTGTATATTTTGGATAACAGTCCTTTATCGGATGTCTTTTATAAATATTTTTCCCAGAGGATTATCTTTTCATTCTCTTGATAATATCTTTCATAGAGCAGAAATTTTTAATTTTAATCAAGTCCAGCTTTTCAATTGTTTGTTTTATGGATAGTCCCTTTGATATTGTATCTAAAAAGTCATTACCAAAGCAAAGATCATCTAGATTTTTCTCCTGTGATCTTCTAGGAGTTTTATAGTTTTGATGTTTTTTAAATTTAAGTTTGTAATACATTTTGAGCTAATTTTTTTGGAGAGTGTAAGGTCTGTGTTTAGTTTCATTGTTTTGTGTATGGATGTCCGGTTGTTCCAGCATCATTTGTTGAAAAGCCTATCTTTTCTCCATTGTATTGCCTTTGCTCTTTTGTCAAAGGACAGCTGATTATATTTATGTGAGTCTAGTTCTGGGCTCTCTATTCTATTTTATAGATCTAGCTATTTCTTTCAACAACTACACAGAGGCTTGAAAACCGTAGTTTTACATGAAGTCTTGAAGTCCAGTAGTGTCAGTCCTCCAGCTTTGTTCTACTTCTTCATTATTGCATTGGCTCTTTTGGGTCACTTGCCTCTGTAATATAAACATTAGAATCATTTTGTTGGTATCAACAAAATAACTTGCAGGTATTGTATTTTTAATTTCAAATTTGCCTTGCTCATTGCTAGTATATAGGGAAGCAATTGACTTTTGTATATTGACTTTGCATCCTTCAACTTGACTGTAATTGCTTATTGAGACTTCTCTTTTGAGGATTAGACTTACATATCCAAGTGCTTACTGAATATTTTTAACAGTGTCTCAATATACTTCAAATTTAACCAATCTAAGTCGTAATTTATCATCTCACTCACATTTTTTTGCCCAACATATTTTTCCCCTATTTTTCTTATATCAGCAAGGGAAATGACCACCCACTCATATAATCCAAATAAAAAGATATCAACCACACAATACTGTTTGATCTCTGTAGCAGACATTGTCAGTGTTCTGCTCAGATCACCTTAAATCACTTTTATGATCCTGTTTTTTTGTCTCCTTCTCTAGATTCCTTGTACTTGACCCTCTCCTCAATTTTTAAAAGAACTGTGTCATTGGGCTACTAAAGCCATTTTGTCTGACATGCAGAAGTTCAGAGTTACCGGGGAATAACTCTGGACCTGCAGTTAATGACTGGTAATGCAGAAATATGATATTTTCACAAGATTTAGTTGGCCTGATATATTTTCCCATAATACCTCAAATTTCTCTTGACTTAGTATAGTCATAAATATTTGTTCAATGTCTTTCTTTTCCACTAGATTCTTACTCCGTGAGGGCAGCAGACACATGTGTTTTCTTTCTTTGTTTTTCATCTTTGTGGGCTCAGCAGCTGACATAATGTCTGGTACATAATAGTTGCTTTATAAATATTTGTTCAGTGAATGAGCTAAGAATTCCTTCAACTATTGAAAGATGTCCTAAGAGATATTAAATTGGATAGGCATAACCAGAATGAATAATCACATTCCTTAATTGGCAGGCTCATATAATTCCGTATAGGTGGGGACATGCATATACACATATGTATAAACATCTCCACTTATAAGATATGTTGTTTTCTAGTTTATGTACATATACATGGAGGAGTTCTAGACAGATGGTTTATAAAATACCAAATGGCACTGAGTATTGTCTTGTGTAATTTTATAAAGAAAGCCCTAAATTTGAAGGATTTAAAAATGTTATTACATATGTCACTTCCTCCCATGTGTCTTACTTACACAATCTTCCCCCAACAAAAACAACAAAACCCCAATTCAGAAAACACTCATTTTTAATTTAGCTAAGCACGCAACCTTCCACTTCTAACATACATTTCAAAAATCATAGCATTAGGTTATAAAAGAAAACTATCATACATTAACTATACAAGATGTCTTTTCAAGTTTTATCTTTGTGGTCATAAAATCTACAAAGAAGTAATATTGTTTCTACAATCCTTCTTTCCAAAAGATTTAACATCTTAGAAAATTTCCTGAAAATATATTCATTGTTTTTAACGTTGCTTCTTTGATTTCATACCAAACTTATGTTTATCACATGATTGCTCATCCAATTATATAACAAAATAAAAAGCATCATCAAATAGTTTAATAGGAATATAGGAAAATGTAGTTTGGTTCATCAAGTGATGCAGAAAATAATGTGACAACAAAAAAATCTGATTGCAAGTAAGATATTAGTTGCATTAGAATCTGTATCCCCACTCTCTAAAAGAAAAGAAAAGTACAGGGCTTTGAGAATATAAATAGACTAGAAGAATATGGACACAGTAAGACAATCAAGTTTTTAAAAATATAAAATAGTAACATAATATAAAATATTTATGGCTAGTCAATGTGACAGATTTTAAGTAATGTGAGGAAAAGACTATACCTTGTTCAAATTGGTACTAATGATAGCTCTGTGTTCATATTAATTTCCACTTTATTTTAAATAAATATTTGGCAGATAATGAGAGGAAATGATTACTCTAAGTTCATGGTCTTACCTAAAACAAAAAAAAAGAAAAATGTGTTGTTGCATAAGTATGAATGTGTATATATGTATATATGTATGTAATATTTCTGCAAACTTATCTCATTCTGAACTCTTTTCCTTGAGTAAAATCTTTCATTAAATTATTTTGTTAATCTTTATACTTTAAACCATACAGCTATAATATGATTTTTTAAAAAAATTCCGTATATGTCTAGCTGAATTCTTCAAACAAAATATGACGATTTTCTTATTAGCACAGATATTTAAATACGTCGTTTCTTGGTTAACTTGAAACATAAGCTTTGCAAAAACAGGATCAGTCATCTTTACTTTTTCTCTTCTATACTACTTATAGAGCCAAGCAGGCCAGCAAACAGACAAACCGTCAGAGTATGCCTCAGTCTAATTAGGTCTCTTTAAGGCAAGACAAAATGCAAAATGCGGGAAGGGAAAAATACCATGGACTACACAGCCCCTCCAAGCAGGTTGGCTGGCCCAGGCAAACAGCCATAGGCCTCCAAGAAGCACAGCAAACAAACTGACATTATGTCCGCGGGTTATCATTATTATTTTTTTTCCTTAAACCTGATCGATCCCTCCCTACCACAATGATGCTTCAGGGCATGTCTCTCACTGCTCGGGAGCGACTGAGCATCGGGTATCATTAAATATGGTAGGTAGGAAGGAAGTGGGCAGCCCAGAGCTTGGGCGAGGCGTGGGGGTGCGCAGGCAGCCGCGGAAAGGCAGGGTCGGAGGCAGTCACAAGCTCTAGCTCCTCCTCGCGTCTTTTTCTCTTTCCAGGACTCTACTGACCTTTCACTCAGGAGCCAGCTGGAGCCGAGAGAGATTTAATTGAGCGGATTCCTCAGATGTGTTTGGAGTATGGGTGATGAAGAAAGGAGGAGGAGGGAAGGAAGGCTGGATACCGTGGTGAAAAGAGAGAAGAGGGGGAGGGAACTTGCCATGACCTTCAAAGGCTAATTGCCTGGCTCTTCCCAGGCCCTTACTGGAGCTTGACTTGCACAGGGCTCCTGTCGTCCTTCCGGTCTAACCAAAGCTCGCCAGCCCCTCCCTGAACCCCAGCTTCAGAAATGCAGCAGTGCTCCCGGGTGACCTCCAGTCCAATCAATAGCAGGCCGGCCAAAGTGGCTGCAGCCCCCCTCTGCCCCTCTTGAGCAGAGCTACATTAACAGGCTCTGCTCATCCCAGTTCCTGAGACCTCCCTCATTAATCTGATTAATCCAAGGAAAAGAAAAAGAAGCAGAGGGGTAACAGACTGACCAGAAGCACTGAGGTGTATGTTTGTGTGTATATGCGTGTTGTGTGTTTCAGTCTTCTTCACTGTTAGTTTAATGGAATAAAATCGAAGGCAGCAAGAAAAATCAAACCTCTCCTCTGGCACTTTCTCTCTCTATCTTGTTTCCATTGTTTGTTTCTGAAATTATAAATCACAGGGACTAACCAGATTAAGAGTTTATCCACGAACACTGTCCCTCCCTCCTTCTCCCAGCTCTCTAAACCCTGTCTTTATGGGGCTTGTGTGTGTGTGTGTGCATATTTTTTTTTGAACATAAGTAAAAAGGAGTCAGTGAATGTCAGCTGAGTTAAATGGGTGACAAGGGAGATGGAAAGAAGAAAATTCATCCCTTCTTGTCTTTGAGAGCAATTTAATTAGGCTTGAGCCCACTGTGAATGGGTAAGAAAAAGGCTGGGGGTGGCTTGTCTAGGCTTCCTCTCAAGGCAAAAGCGGCCTTGGATGCTGCATAGGTGCCTGTACACACACACAAAGGGTTTTTAAAGGATCATGTAAGAAGATCAACCGATAAGCAGCTAATTTTGTGTACTTAGGGAGCAAATGAGCAAGTACACTCCCACTGACATACCCAGGATAATGGGATGAAAAAAAGAAAAGAAGGGAGAAAAGATCTTAAGTATTTTACTATTAACGCTGATCACTAAAATTAAAGATTTATATTGCATGACAGGGTTGCTAGCTGTAGCTCTTGGGAAACCTTTGTGTGTGTGTGTGTGTGCGCGCGTGTGTATAAGTGCATGTATATGGGTGTGTGTGTATGAAATATGAGCTGGTGTAGTCATATACATACAAATATGGATTTTTTTATGAACCACTCAGTTATTTTGAAAATTTTCATCAGAAACCACTTTTAAACTAATTGGCGTCTGCAGAGGAGAAACCTCATTTTTGGTTCAAATGAATTTTCTGAAATGTCATTTGATTCGGGAAATATGACTGATCTGCCTGATTTCTTGATAAGAAATGAAATGAGCCGTTGTCCTTCAGGATATCATAGACTTGAAATGGGGGATTTTATGGTTAATGCCATCAGATAGAAGTGTCCTACTTTGAAAGGAGAAGTCCATCAGCCTCAGGGGAAGGCTGAAGTCTGAATTCATCTTTAAATCTGCTGCCGCACTTAAAGCTGGCATGGAGCAACGATAGATTTTTTTTTCTTGAGTAATAAATACAAAATAAATGGCAATAAATAATGAGATTGTTGATATCAAAAATTTACTAGTTTTATACTTTCACATTTTGGATTCCACTTTTAGGTCCTAATGTCAATGTTCAATACGAAAGTCAAGAGTGAACGCAGAACCTAAATTAATATGTTTGGGCCACAGTATGGGATAATAAGTGTTTAGAATTATGATTAATATAGTCATTCTTATAAAACACCAATGTCAACAATGGAGATGAAAAAACAATAAGGAAATAAAATCAGTAACAGCCTACATAAAAAAGTACACATAGCCAGAAGCAAGAAGAGGGATATCTGGGTCATTGACCTCAGGCACGGATGAATAAAAAAGTATGTAGCCAAGCTTAAGAAAAGAAAAGCAATGGAATGGAGAGAGTCATCTCACATTGAGGTGCGTGTTTGAAATAGATTACAACAGACATAGGAGAAAACTATTGCAATAAATTTATCCCCTATGAAGAAAGCTCGTTGTGAATAAAGCTTGTATCTGCTAGCTCAGAAAACTACTGACCAATATCTTTACTTTTACCAATCCCACCCTGCAGTCCTGGATTCATATCTTCTGCTATATGTATGTTTATATGGAGAGACTATATCCCATAGTCAGGTACATTTAGAGTTCTACAACAAATAAAGATTCCCATGAAACTTAGTCAACATGCAACAGAAAAGAGCTGTGAGAAAGAAAAGATAAAAGATAAGATAAGAACAAGGTATGTTTCAAAGTAGTGTACCTCAATGCAGAGGGAAAGAGGTGGGGAGATAAAGGAAGTAAGAAGTAAAGAGAGCCAGTAGGGATGGGGAATGGAAGAATAAAGAGAATGAAAGGAGCAGAATACATTTGAAAGAAAAGCGAGTAGGGACGGGGGATAATGTATTGAACCTGTTCTACATTATCTGTCCTCTTATTTTTCAAATATTAGCCTAATTTCAATTATCACTGAGAAATGTGACAACTTTATTCTTGGAACCATATATCAATCAGTTAATGCTGGGCAGCACCTGCTTATGTGCCAACAACATAATCACAAAATGCTTTCTATTTCATCAATGAAATAGAACTGCACATAGTTATCATATGATATCAAATTTTATGCATTGACTATTTACAAATGCTGGCATGTCACAGGTTTCTCATCACTTTCTTAGATATAAAATTTATTTTATTAAAAGAAAATTACTTTTGGAAATTGAGGACTTCCTTGAAAACAGGCAATCAAAATTCTCAAATGTTGAGAAGAATCACTTACAGTCTAATTCCATATAAACCTAGAATAATAATTTTGCAATTGGTTTTTGGATGAACATGTGGATATTCCACAAACTGGCAATAGAGGCAAAATTTCAACCCCTCCACCATAGCTATATTCTTTTTTAAATGTCATTCCTCTTTTCCTGACCAATAATTTGTATATATTTGAGAGTTAACTACATTTTCTTTAACATTTCTTATCTGGCATGTATTTATATGCCAAAAGCATATTTTATAAAAGAATATAAAAAAAGAATGGTACACAGACTATTTGTAGGTGATTTATTGTGGAAACCAAATGATTTTCCATTTTAAAATGTTTAATGTTAATAAGAAGGCATTAACTTCATGACTTTAAACTCCTTAAGGTAAATCAGCTTACTATATGTAAAAAATAAAGGAAGTGGATTTATGTGCTCCAATTTAAAACAGCCCAAAATGAAAATTGTATTTAAGACTTATGACAGAAGAGTTTATAGGGAAAGAAACATTCTGTACATTTTCTTTTTTTAACTCTTGGTTAATACTTGTGACATACGGTAGTCTTAGAGCATGACATACATTTGTTTTGTCCCCTGTTTTGTACAGCAACCACTGAATAAAGAGTAGCCAGAAAGAATTACAATCTCATAGGCACTGATATAGCAGTGCTAAGAGCAGATGACATAACTCAGCTTTAGATTGCACCCTCAAGAAATCATGTTGCATTTCACAACAGGTAAGCATCTTGACAAATCCTTCTGAGTATGATGAAAACAGCTTGCAAAAATAGCATAAGAGTACATCCTGGATAACATCTCAGATACATCAATTTTGTTCTGGGGACCTTTACAGCATTGCACTTAACTAGAGGTACAGCAAGATACTTCTTCAACCACGTCATTGATCCTAGTAAGCCTGGGTAAATAATCTTTTTATAATATCAAATTTAACAGTTGTTTAGAGTTGCACTTTTTTAATTCTGAAATTTTGTCAACCTTATGTTGGTAAAAGTATTTGCATAGGAAAAGTACTCTGACTCTCACAGATACTACGTGTCAGTTAAACTATAGAGGCTCCTTAGAGTGAAATTATTTTACAGTTTAGAAATTCCATATGGTTATTCTTCTAAGTATGATTATTTTAGTGTGTGTCTGTGGAGCAGAACAGAAACTGTTTTTTCACACAAATACCATTGTCAACTCTTCTGAGTTCTGCATTCATTTATGTATTTATTTCTTTTTTCATTCAATATCTAATAAATGAACCCCTTCTATATGTCTAATTATGTGTGGTTTCTTCACTATCGTATTCCCCAAAGTGAGACAATCTCTGACATATAATAGGCACACAACAAATGTATTAAGTCTAGAGATTAAAGTTTTTGGTACTGTAAGCAATAGCAGCAAAAATATCATACTTAACACACTGAAATTTTGAATTTTTTATTTGAATTCTAACAGGAAATTATTACTCAAGTCACAGCACACTCATATGGATAATAAGCACATATCTTTATCACACACTAGATAAAAATGTATATTATCCTGTCCCCGACCTAGAGCCTTAAGTAGACAAAACGATATGTAATAAGGTTTAGAAGCAGAGCAAAATTCCAGATGTAACCCAGATCAAGAGATTTTGCTATTGTCTTACAAAGAGCAGGGGTTGGGAGATTAAGGAGTCTTGGTCAGGAAGAATGTCAGAGACTAAAAAAGAAGATGCTGAGGATATAGGCAGAACTGATCTCTGAGAAAAGATCCTTTTATAGATGCAAGAAATAGCTTTGGAGAACCACTAAGAGATATGAAATACTAACAAAATTAGCAAAGTAATTTCTACACTCTATATCCTTGGATTAGAAAATGCTAGTTGAAGAATTCACTTGAGATGGCTCCCTCCATCTGCCTGCTGTTCACACCTACTGGTGCTAGAATTTCCACATTTATCAGGAGAACTGTCTTCAAAAACTATCAGTATTTACCATGAAGGAACAGCCCATTGAGTGGGTAACGTAAATGGTGTTTGTTCATATTTCTACTACAACTGAATCTTGACATTACTTTTGACCACTACAAGTCCAAAGTTAGAAACAAGAAACTTTAAGAAAATGAAGGTAACTGGAAGGCCACAAGACCCAAAACATTTGCAACATACTCTGACACTGAAGAAAGCAGAAATCAGAGACAACCATGTAGAAAGAAGAGGGAGAATTAGACGTTTACATTGTTTTCACTATTTTCAGATTATGAGACCACCATGATCATTGATGACACTAAAAGATTTAAAGTGAAAAGGGACAGATGTGATATAAATTAAATTCATAGAGGCTGTATTATTCTTGCACTTTCTCTAGCACTATGCTCTACGTAGTAAATAAACAAAAACAGTGGTTGAAGAATGAATGAATGTGAATATAAATGAATCTAAGAAAGACATTTTTGTGAAAAAATGAATCACTATTGAATGATAAATATATTATTCCTCTAATATTACATATTCCAGAGATGTTTCATAGTTTAAAAATTCTAACGTGATGATCAATATACCTATGCTAATATTTTTTAAATAAGGATGAGAGATTTGGTAACCAGAGATCCTTTAAAATATCAAATAACAACTTCAAGATACTCTTTTCAACTTATTGATTTCATATATTGGGTTTGTAAATCATTAGAAAAATGAAATATACAAGACATTCCAAATAACACTGTAAGTTGGAATAAAAAAGTAATTCTTTTTTACTCTAGCCATGGTAATATTTTATTTGGGAAATCATATGAGACAATTGTTCAACTCATAACTTCTCCTGCCATTAACATTTATGCATCAACTGTCAACAACAACTTAACTTTTTTTTCCTGAGTATTATGGGGGTCCAAACACTTTGGTTATATAAATTGTCTTTACACCGTTATTTGGATAAGGATTACACTCCCTGGATAAATCTGGCTGCGCTAATATGACCTAAGAATGTTACTTCTAATATAAATGTTAGAACCACTTATTCTTACTATTACAAGTGATACACAAGAAAAATAAAACTGCAAAAAATATAATTATATAAAAAATATATTCGAACTTATTTGTGATTTCTGATTCTAGTTATCATAGAGTATCAGACTAGATTTACCTTATCATCTGCAACAACTAGAACATGAAACAAAATATATTAAATGACAATCTTCAAACATTGGAAATAAGCAGCATGAGATTGTGATCCCTGAGAGAAGAAAAACAAATGAGGTGAGTCTTTTGATTGTGCCAATTTATTGCCTGAAGGCAATTTCCAATTTAAGAAATAGAGAAGCAGATTCCAAACAGAGCCCAGGGAGCTCTCTGATTTGTAGAGATAGACTGAAACTTGGGAAGACCAAGGTTGCTGTATTTTGTCGCATAAGACTGAAAAATATATACGGAAAGAGGAAGAGAGAGAGAGAGAGAGAGAGAGAGAGAGAGGTCTATCTAAACATATACAGAAGGATTGACTTTAACCTTTGGCTTTATACTTCTCTGGATATTTATTATAGGAAGCATGAATTTATCTGAGATTATAAAAGAAAAATGTTGGAAAACAGTAGGCCAGTTATCAGAGTTGACAGAAGACTAGGAATGGTTTGTCTTCCCACCATCCAGAGAGGAAAGATGTAAGAGGCATAAGAAGAGATTTTAAAATGGTAATGCATAAGTAGTGGGGTTAAATTAGTCCTAGATTAAAGAGTGCTCTGCATTTTCCATAACAAGCCTTAAGGTCAAGACTCTAAAAATATAATAGATTCCTCATTCCAGCACAAAATCAAACACTTTTTAAAGGAATACAACAAAATGCAGCACCCAACAATATAAAATCCACATTGCCCTCATCCATTAAAAAGTTAAATTTTCTACTAAATTATATACTTGAAATTTACTTAAATATTCTCAATACAATACAAAACAAAACAAAAACGGTAACTAGATGAGGTAGTAGATGTGTTATCCAACTTAATAATGGTAATCATTTCACAAAACGTGTATATCAAATCATCACATTATATACTTTAAAATCACAGTACTTTATTTGTCAGTTAAACCTCAATAAAGCTGGAAATCATTCTTAAAAATTAAATTTTCAACTCTTGTTTCTGAGTAATTCAGAGGGCTATTAGAAAATCAGTAGGCTATAATAGAATTCAATAACACAATACTTGACTAAATAAATTGATATTTATAGGCTGTTACACCACACAGCAGCAGATACACATTATTTTCAAGTGCAAATACAACAAACACCTCTTCCAAGCAATAAAAGTATTCAAAAGTTTAAATTAAAGAAAAAAAAACTATGCAAAGTATACTACCTCAATCCAGTAAAATTGAACTAGAAACAGTAATGAACAATATCTTAAAATCAAATATTTAAAAAATTAAACAATATATTACTAAATAATCTGCTGGTCAATAAAGAAATGACAAGGAAAATGCAATACAATTGAATAAAAATGAATGCATAACATTTTAAATTTTGTGGGATGCAGGTATAGTAGTTTGGAAAGAAAATTTATAGCATTTATAGTGAGAAAGTTCTCAAAAAATTGAAAAAAGAAAAAAATAACCAAAATAAGCAGAAGGGAAGAACTAACAATGATAATGGCAAGAGTAAATGAAAACAGAAAAACCAGCAGATAAATCAAAGAAGCCCCAGATTGCTCTTTTTTAAGTTCAATTACATTGATAAACTTCTAGCCAAACTGATGAGAAAAAATAGAGAAGACACAGATGATCAATCAGAATTTTAAAAGTGAATGACACTGCAACTCCCTCAATATTAAAATGATAAAAAAGAGTATTGTCATCAATTTAGGAGCTGATATATATTGGAAAAGTACCTCAAATTAACTTATCTACCAAAGCTCAGTCATAAAAAAAATATGTATCCTAAATAACACTGTATTTTAAAGTAATTAAATTTGCAGCTAAAACTTCCCACAAAGAAACTCTAAGCCCATAAAACTGTAATGGTAAATTCTAACAAACATTTTAAAAGGTAATATAATTCTAGACAAACTGTTCTGGGAAATAAGAGGGTATACACCCCAACTCCTTTTATAAAGGAGCATTAATGTGATGTCAAACTTAGAAATTGATTGCAACAAAACTGCAGAGAAATATCTCTGACCATAGATTCAAAAATATTTACCCCAAATTTAGCATATTGAATTCAGCCATATATAAAAAGGTCACACATTATAACCAAGTTGAGTTTATCTTGGGAATACAAGGATGGTTTAACATTTATAAATCAATCTTTATAATTTGCTCTATTGAAAGACTAAAAATGAAAAATATACAACCATCTCAACAGATTCAGAATAGATTCAGAAATAGCATTTATCAAAATTCAGCATCCATTCATGTTTTTAAAAAACCAAAAGCTTGCTATCCAACTAGGTAGATAAAGGGCATCTGTACAACTTTCATCACACATGAAGGTGAATGACTAAATATTTTCTCCTAGATCATAAACAGGACAATAATATTCATTGCCACCACTTGTAATAAATATCATAATGAAAATTTTTATCAGGACAATAAGAGAAGAAAGAAATTGAAGCATAAAAATTTGAAAAAAAATAAAATATTTTTATTGACAGATAACATGACGATATATTGAAAAATCCTAAGAAATCCATAGGAAAAAGCTATGAGATAATTAGAATTTAGCAGTATCACAACAAACAGTCAATATACAAAATTAAACTATGTTTTAAATGATACTAATGACCAATTACAAATTTAAATCGAAATATGCCAAAAATTAATTAATTCAAAATATATTAGAAATTTGAACGCAAAATCTATGAAACTTCCAGGAAAAAAAATAAGGGAAAACTTGATGCTGGTTTTGGCAATGATTTCTTGAGTATGACACCAAAAACACAGACAACAATAGAAAAAAATAGATAAGTAGAACTACATCGAACTAAAAAGGTTTTATATATCAAAAGAAAAAAAATAAGCGGTGCAAAAAGGCAATCTACAGAATGGGAGAAAATTTAGAAACCATACATATGATAAGCAGTTAACATCCAAAATATATAAGGAATTCCTAATACTCCAGAGAAAAAAAATGAAAAATACCCAGTTAAAAATGGGCAAAGGACTTGAACATTTCCTCTAAGACAACATAAAAATGGCCAACAGATTAAAAGATGCTCAATATTAGTAATCATCAGGGAAATAAAAACCAAAACAACAATGAGATATCAACTTGCACCTGTTAGAATGGCTATTATTAAAACAAATAATGTGTTGACAAGTTTGTGGAGAATTTAGAACATTAGAACATTGTTGGTGGGAATAGAAAATGGGTGTAGTCACTCTGGAAACTAGCATGGAATTTCTTCAAAAATTAAAAATAGAACTACTGTATGATCCAGCAATCGCACTTATGGGTATATATCCAAAAGAATTGAAATCAGGATCTTAAAGAGATACCTGCATTCCTCTGCTCACTGTAGTATTATTCATGCTAGCCAAGATATGGAAACAATGCAAATGTCCATCTACAGAAGAATGAATAGAGAAATTGTGGTATATGCATACAATGGAATATTATTCAATTTTAAAAAGGAAAGAAATACTGTCATTTGGAACAACATGGTAGATCTGGAAGACATTATGCTAAGTGAAATAAGTTACTCACACAAGGACAAATACTGCATGATTCCTCTTAAATGAGGCCTCTAAAATATAAAATAGTCAAAAGTGTAGAAATAGACAACGGAATGTTGGTTACCAGGGAAGGGGGTGGAGGGATATGAGGAGATGTTGCTCAATAGATATAAAGTTACAGTTATAAAAGACGAAGAAGTTCCAGAGATCTGCTACCCAACATGGTGCCTATAGTTAACAACAAAATATTTTGTATATAAATTTGTCAAGAGGGTAGATCTCATGTTAAGTGTTCTTATCACACACACACACACACACACACACACACACAAAGAGCAAAGGGATACAAGGAAACTTTGGAGGTAATGAATATATTTATTAAACGGATTGTGGTGACAGTAACACAAGTGTGTACATATGTCCAAGCTCACGAAATTGTATACATTAATTATGTGCAATTATCTGTATATCAATTGTATCTCAATAAAGCCAGAAAATTTTTACTAAACCTCAAAGTAAAAATAAATTATTCCTGTTTTTAGCTCTTTAAGGTATCTCCAAATTACTTTCCACAGGGATTGTACTAATTTTCAGTGCCACCAGCAATGTAAGAGTGTTCCAACCTCTCCACATCCACACCAGCATTTGTTGTTTTGGGACTTTTTGATAAGGGCCATTCTCACTGGAGTTAGGTGATATCTCATTGTAGTTTTGATTTGCATTTCCCTAATGATTAGACATGTTGAGCACTTTTTTATAGGTTTTATAGTTTTATAGTTTGCTAGGCATCTATCCAAAGGAAAAAAAGACATTCTATAATAAAGACATTTGCACTCAAATGTTTATAGCAGCACAATTCACAATTGCAAAGATGTGGAAACAACCCAAGTGCCCACTGATACATGAGTGGATTAATAAAATGTGGTGTATGTATACCATGGAGTACTACTCAACTACAAAAAACAATGGTGATCTAGCACCTCATATCATCCTGGATAGAGATTCAGCCCATCCTTCAAAGTGAAGTATCACAAGGATGAAAAAACATGCAACCCATGTACTTGCCATCAAATTGGTACTAACTGACCAACACTAAGTTGTTCACATGGTAGTAATATTTACTGGGTGCCTAGGAGTGAGATGGGGGAGTAAATTCACAGCTAACAGAAACAGAATGCACCGTAGGGGGAAGGGACATGCTTGTAGCCCTGGCTGGATGGGGCAAACAGCATTACATGTAACCAAAATGTTTGTATCCCCATAATATCCTGAATAAATAAAAATAAAAACTAAAACTAAAAATAAATAAAAAATAAATTATTTCCACAAAAAATAAAATAAAAAATATACTGTGTAAAATAGGATCAAAATTATTAAATCTTTAGAGATACATTTTATAAAATAGGTGCAAGACCAATACACTGAAGACAACTATATTGTTAATGTGCAGTTTTTAAAAAATTTAAATAAATGGAGAGAAATCAACATTCATGAATTAGAAAATACAATAATCTTAAAATGTCAATTATCTTCAATTTGGTCTCTAAATTCACTGAAATCCAATCAATTCTCAGCATGTTTTTTTTTAGTTGACAAGCTTACTCTATAACTTATATAAAAATATAGGGGACCTAGATTATTTACAAACTACTGATGAATGAATCTCAAAGTATTATGCTAATTTAAAAAGCCACACATAAAAGACTACATATTATGATTCCATTTACACAAAGTTCCAGAAAGGGAAAAATTATAGTGACAGAAAGCATATCAGTGGTTGTGGGGGACCAGAATTAGAAGCATGGGACTGATTGCAGAGGATTGTAAGTGAGCACCTGAGCACAGTCATATTGTGTATCATGATTTTGTTGATTCAACCATACATATTTGTCAAAATTCATTGAATAATACATAAACATACGTAATTTTATATTACATTGAAGTATCTCGTTAAAGACAATTAAAAATAATTTGATTAAAATTTTTCTTGAGAAAACCAATTTTCATCCTATTCAGGATTCATTCTGAAAATTGATAGTCGTACATCTACTACATCTACTCTGATACATAATTCGAGAATGTCGATGTGGTAGTGATTGAAAAGGCAAATCTAACATAATATTTCCTAAAAACACATGACCTGAATAAATAAATGAAAAAGTGAATGAATAAATGCAGCAATGAATAATTGAGAGTTTAGAAACTGAGTAGAAGCAATAGTGATTGTTTCATAATTAGATGACAGTAAATACGGTACTTTTGAGATGGTCATACACTGAAGTTACACAAACTAAGACTTTTGTGATATATGTGCAACCGTGTGTGCAAGAGTGCTGGGAGAGAGGTCTTAGGTAAAAAGAATGTTATTGACCAAATCAACCAACAGATCAAAGTAAATTCATTATCTATATTCAAATGAAGTTGAAGAAAGGGAATTGAATTTTTTTGATGTGTTTTACTTATGGCCAAAACCTCTACTACCATATAATATTACAGAGAGCCAATATTGCACATGGGGAAAAATAGATTCCCCAAGTACCAATGCAACTACATTTATATTAAAATGCTAATGATAAATATCCCTCATAAATGTCAGATTTTCCAAACATAGACACTGATGTCAAAGCTTTCACATGACAAACAAAACCAGAAGTGACTAATATTACAATAGAAAACAATATAATCCTTTAACAGGGAAACCATTCTACATGATCCTTTCCAAACACCACCGCCATTTCCACCCTCTCCTTTTACAGATTAATAAAATGAAAATTTATAGTTGTGAATTTCCTTACCTAATTTCAGTGTGACAGAACCTAGGCAGGAAACCAAAACTTCAGATTTTTACCACAATGTTCTTTTCACAATGCCACAAGACTTCTTATATCCAACGAGACATGGTTCAATTGGGACTAGGCAATGTGAACATTATAGAAAACATCTCTAAGCACCTCCTGGGAAATCACAAACATACTTTTCAAATTTAGAGCAGTCCCTGGGGAAAATCTTTAGTTTTCTGTCATAAGCAGCAAGTCAATTTACACTTATCTCATGTATTTTCAAAGTTGAAAAATCATGAATTCTAGCAATGACTGACAACAAGAATAGATTGTAAAACACACTGAAGACCAATATTGAAACTAGATATTGCAGGGATAAAAAGCCAAGATTACAAGGCATGGATAATACATTTACAGTAGGCTTTCAACACAGTGTTAAAATAAAGATAATTTATCTGGGTAAAATGCTATTTAATGCATTTGTGGGTATAACTAAGTTGTTATCTAAATATCATTGACATCTTTTGTTACAAACAAATATGTTGTACTCCTTTAAGGAAACAAATTCAGATCATATCATAAATTTAATCACTTCATAAAATATTTACTTTAGCAATATAATATAAAGAATGAAAGAATTTTACAAATCATATTAGTTTATATATTTGTCTTGAAAAAATACATTTACTTACCCCTTTTCGGTAACAGAGTTTGAATGCAAACTAAGACATTCTTAATAAATAGTTTATATCCTTCAGAATGTTTTGGTGTATTGAGAAGAGACTATGTGAAATAAATTTTCCTGAATAGATTATTTTGATTGTTTTTGTTATCCACATTACTTTAGTAAGTGATTATCACTAGAATGTGAGAGAAGGAATATATTCAAGTCAGTGGATACTAAATATTTTTAAATGTCATGCATTGCATATATATTATTTTTTATAAAATTTCTAAAAGGATGTATTTTCATACAATTTACAGAGGAGGATACAGAAACTTAAAAGAGAAACTTACCAAGATCATCAAAGGAAATGTGGAAGCTGAGATTCTGAATGAAGCCTCTCCTAGTTTTGACATGATAATGTCTTACAGTGGTATCAGAGAACATCTCTCTGGACAATTCTCTTTTGTGAAAAAGGTTTCCTGTGATGGTCAATTTTGTGTGAAAACTTGCCTAGGACACAGTACCCAGATATTTGGTCACACAATAGTCTCAATATTACTGTGAAGTTATTTTTTTTGGATAAGATTAACATTTACATCAGGAGATTTCAGTAAAACACATTACCCTCTATAATGTAGATGGGCTAACTCGATCCACTGAAGGCCTTAAGAATAAAAAACTGACTCATGCAGAGAAGAGGGAGTTCTGCCTGCAGTCTGCCTTTGGCCTTGAGCTGCAATATCAAGTCTTCCCTTGTAATCCAGTCTGCTGGTCTATCTGCAGATGTTGGTTTTGCCGATTTCCACAATTGCATGAGTCAATCCCTTTAATTCCCTAAGATAAATTAGATAGATAGATAGATATTTAATAGATAGATATAGATATAGTTATCTCATTGGTTCTCTTTCTCTGAAGAACCTAGATTAATATAGTTCCTCATATTTTATCAATTCAACTGAATTCCTTTTCCAATCACCTAACTGTCCCCCTAAATTTACATGAGCTAATTCATAGCATAATTCATAGACTGCTATGTGTGAGATCAATATATAATATAGAAATAACACTGTAACACCAGGAAATGTCAGAATTATTAATAGATAATATAAAGTAAATTGCAAAAAAGTCCTTTTGAAATTCATCTATATAGCATAAGGTATATGAGTCCCTGACAACATAAAAACTAATTGGTCAATGTAAAAATCAAATGTATATTGAAATTAACTACATAAATTTTTCTTAATCCACTCACTCTTTGGCAAAATTTCAGTTATGCATGAATAATTCCATGAAAATATATATTTAGATGAACAAGCACCTTGGTCTTTCAGCTCCAAAATAATTTCATGGACTATATCTACACAATAAAACTTTCAAAGAAAATGAAGTTTCACTAAACTGAACGCATTAAAAATTTGACCAATAACTGATATCATATTAAAATCTCTATCTTATTTATTTCAGTGTAAAATTGTGTAAAAATTAAGTTAAGGGAATATAAATGTATACCTGAAGATAGAGATTAGGTTCAGAATGCACAAGAAAATAAACTGAAATATGAACATAGGTTAGTTATGACTTAGAGTTTGATCACAATATCTTTGGCATGCCCTGTTTGTTTTGTCACTCTTTCAGCCCTATTTACTCTCCATAAAGCTACCAGACATCTAACTGTAAACACACTAGACTCAGTATTCTCTAGTCATCATTGAGGACCTAGTGGTCTATTAAATTGTTTTCTGACTTATTGCTCAAGCCTGGTCCTTTTTTGTGTCCAATTCTAACTCAAAATAATGGATTTTTTTTTTTTTACTTCCTTCTTTCTGACAACCAGATTTCATTTTAGAAAATTAACTCCATGCCATTGGGTACAGTCCTGGTAGGCCAGTAAATTCAAATGTCATGTTCTTCTGCTACAAAAACAAATGACCCTCAGATATTCTAATGAATTCTTGTTGGCAGACATTTGATATGGGCAACAGTTTTAACTATGACCTAATTTCAGCCAAATGGACTTCTCCCAGTACTTGAATCTTGAGCTAAATCACATAAAAAATAATTAAAGAACATTCATTTTCATGATGCTGTCACAAGAGTTGTAGTGTTCCTGTTGTTTTTTTTTCCAAATATCCTAACTCTATATCTAGTTCTCTAGCCTTTTCATCAGCTCAATAAGATACAAAATTATTTTCTAATAGATTCTTCATTTAACTAGTTTATTGTAGAATTTAATGTCACTGAAAAATAAACATGAACTGGCTTTACCATTTATCAATAATTGCCACCCCAAATACATTATTCCTAATCCCCTTTTCCACTGAGTAGTGTGTCCCTTAAGAGTATCTTACTCAGATTCCATAAACTTTAAGAAAATATTTGATTTCTTAAAACAAAACTCAAATTCCAGTTCTGCCCTTGTAGAGACAGGCACTGGGTCTATCCCTGTGCCTGATCAGTACTTGTGGACTCAGGCTCAAAGGCAACTCCAGCAAAAGATCAGCCCCTGCCCATCTGCTAGCCTGTTTGAGTACTCCAGTAGCAAGTCTGCTCATAGACCCCTCCAGAAAGCCCACCGAGAATTTGTTAACAGATTGACTGGTAAAGGGCTTTCTCTGTCAAAGCCAGACTGTAAAGACTGGAATAGGTGCCTACTTCTTCAACAGCTCAGATATCAATGAAAAGCCACACGAATCATGTATGATCAAAGAACTATAGCACTACCAATGGGGAAAAAAATAAAACATGAGTAATCGACACTAAAAAAATGGAGATCTACAAGCTGCCCAAGAAAGAATTCAAAATAGTCATCTTAAAGAAACTCAATAAGCTACAAGAAATACAGGTAGACAACTAAAAAATACAGATAGACAACTAAAAAAAAGAAAAGAAAAGAAAAGAAAAAATGGTAGTCGATTTAGGAACAAAGTTAAAAGTTTAACAGATATAGAAATAATAAAAATGAATAAAACAGAAATTCTAGAGTTAAAGAATACAATTACTAAAATGAAAAATTCCACAGAGAACTTTAACAGCAGACCTGATGAGGAAAAAGAATCAGTAAACACAGAGACAAGTCACTTGAAATTATACAGTTGGAATATTGAAAATTAAAAAGGAAAAAATAATACTGAAGGAAGCTTATGGATCTTATGGGACAACATCAAGCAAATCCATGTATACATTATGGAAATTACAGAAGGATCAGAGAAAAAGAAACAGACTAAATGCTTACTGAAAGAAACAATAACAGAAAATTTCTCAAATCTGGAGAGAAAAATAAATATCCAAGTCCGTGAGCCCCAAAAGCTCCAAATAAATTAAATATAAAGATTTCACAGAGACACTTTACAATCAAATGCTCAAAAGTCAAAAGCAATGAGAGAATTTCGAAAACAGCAAGAGAAAAGCAGCTTGTCATATACAAGGGAATCTCAACGAGATTATCAGTCTTACGGTATATTTCTTAGCAGAAACCTTGTAGGCTAGAGAAACTGTGATAATATATTCAAAGTAATAAAGGAAAAAATTCCAACAAAAAACAACACTATACTTAGTAAGGCTGTTTTTCAGAAATAAAGGAGACATAAGGATTTTCTCTGACAATACAAAAAGAAAGAAAAAGCTTTGCAAGTTCATCATCAGTAGAACTGCCTTATAAGAAATGCTAAAGGTGTAAATGCTGAAAGCATAAAAATCACTACAAAGGTAAGAATATTGTCACAGTCAGAACACTCTAATACTGTGTTGGTAGAGTATCAATCATTTTAACTCTAGTGTAACAATTAAAAGAAAATGTATTAAAATAACTATACAGCTATAATAATTTGCCAATCGATATGTGGTATATAAAAGATGTACATTGTGACATCAATAATATAAAATGAGGAAGGAGAAGAATTTGAAGTGTAGAGTTTTTGTATGCAGTCAAAATTAAGTTGTTACCAGCCTAAAATGACTTATAATTATAAAATGTTTTATGTAAGCCTCATAGTAACCACAATGAA
This sequence comes from Avahi laniger, assembly GCA_963575035.1. Classification (NCBI taxonomy): domain Eukaryota; kingdom Metazoa; phylum Chordata; class Mammalia; order Primates; family Indriidae; genus Avahi; species Avahi laniger. Next base: position 74,258 of record CAUYSK010021205.1, read on the forward strand.
AGAACCTATTATAGATACACAAAAGATAAAGATAAAGGAAATCAAAGCATACTACTATAAAAAATCATTAAGTCACAAAGAAAGACAACAAGAGAGAAAGAGTGGAACAAAGAAATAACACAAAATCAATTGATCATAAATGTGTGGGTTTATTTCTGAGCTTTTTGTCCTGTTCCATTGGTTGATATGTCTGTTTTTATGCCAGCACCATGCTGTTTTGACATTATAAGTTGTGATAGATCTTGAAATTAGGTAGTGTGATGTCTCTAGCTTTGTCATTTTTGCTCAAGATTGTTTTGGCTATTTGAGGTCTTTTGTGTTTCCATACATATTTTTAATTTTTTTCTATTTCTGTGAAAAATGCCATTGGAATTTTGATAGGCATTATGTTGAATCTGTAAATTGCTTTGAGTATACAGAAACTTTAATAATATTAATTTCTATCCACTAATAACAAGCTATGCAGAAAAGAAATTAAGAAAACACCACCATTTACAATAGCATTAAAAAATAAAATATTTAGGTGTGAATTTAACAAAGAATGTAAAAGATATTAAAAACTGTACAACATTGATGAAAGAAACTGAAGGCAACACAAATAAATGGAAAGATATCCCATGTTCATTAATTGGAAGAATTAATATTATCCTACTTGTAACCGTGCAAAAACAGAGGCACATTGATGGGAAACAAATGAACTGAAGAGTTTAAGGAAATCAAATATCACCCCAAACAAAGTGAAAGATCAATATGAGTAGGGAAAACATATTATCCTCTGCTCTTTCCTGAACATTAGAGTGCAATATTTTCTGAGAATGTCCATAGTCATAGTTCAAAATCCCTTTGTTAGAGTATACTTCTCAGAGATGTTAGTGACAGTTTCAGTGATTGAGGGAGAAGGCTGGGAGCACAGATTGTAAATAAATATCTTGCTCAGGGGGAATACTTTAGAGGACCTAACTTATTTGTGGCATTGTGCTGTAAATTAAGAGGAGATGTCTGAGAAAAAGAAAAATTAATGAACAATGTTTTAGTATACTTCAAATAAGCATTCTTTCATGCTATTGCGCTTCCAACTCTGCAAAGAGGGCTACCTACTCCTTTTTTCTGCTTCTACTTAATTCATGATCATGACTTAGCAAACATTCTTGGGTTCTTTTGGAATGATATAACCTTTCTCTTTTATTTTGTAAATGCATGAAACAATACAGATTTTCCTCTGGTTTATTTTTCAAGTTCCGATCTGTAACTTGCTCTTATATTCTGGCTATACGCAGGCCTATAGTTACCCAGATACAGTTAAATATCTGGAACCTTTAAGACAAGCTTCAGTGACCACCAGTAGATGTTTGGTGATCTATGTTAACATAAAGAAAAGAGCATAGGTTTTGGTATTTATATAGCTATGTGAAAGTAATGGCTTTATGTTTTATATAACTTCAGCAAGTTACAGTTTTCTAAGCCCTATTCTCTAAATATACGCATAGAAAAAAATATCCAATCTTCAAAGTTATCCATGGGGAGGAAAATATATGGAATTGCTTCAAAAATATAAAGCACTATAACATATAAATAAATATATGGTGGGGGTGAGGAGTCCAAGGCTATGTGTATATGAGTGTATGTGTGTGTGTGTGTGTGTGTGTACATGTGTGTATAAAAGCAAGGTAGAGACATCAATTGGAATTCCATTGGCCTTGGAAATGTTGAGGGGTGGGTGTATGACAAGGACTTTGTCACTGGGACTCACGTTAGACTCCAAGATTCAAAAAAAAAAAAAGCTAATAGAAATGACAGTTTATTTCTTCATTTTTTTCTATTGTGACAGATAACAAGAGAATTAACAAAGACCTAGAACAATACTGTGAATACATACTATTGTATATCCTAGGTAAATGCAAACTGCTTTGATCGCTCTCCTGATGAGTATGGAAAAAAACGCATGTACAAGATTAAAAGCGATGTATCATGTACCAACATTGTGCTCTAGAAAATATATTATATACAGCATAGCAAATATTATCAGGGCTATGACTAGGATTTGATATTCTATAGTAATCTGCCACAATTTAACTAGTTTTTTCAGGGACTATGTGGCTAAATTAAATAGGGATATATGATGAATACCATTACCTTTGAATGATTTATATCTTTAAGGGTGACACTAATTTTACCATTTCCTCTGGAATACAATATCATTTTTGAGTTATCTTTTACAAAGGAGGAAGAGTTTCAGGAGATTCCACCTGATTTTTCCTACTAACATAACTACAGATTGAGGAATCTGCCTAATGTTTAGTATGTTTATCACCATTATACATCTGAGAACAAAGGATCTCACCACTTGGTGGGTCTGAGGATTGGATAGTCCCAGTGCAAGATAAAACCGGGGCAGTAATTCATTTATCTTCTGAACTCTAATATGTCCCGTCTCTAAGGACCATAATGGTATTTTGGTCCCTGGTTATCAGTGTCAACTCAGACTTTGTCTCCAATTGTCCTCAGAACATTTGACAATTTCCTTTTCCCCAGTTTATGGCGATAGATCTCTGTGGGGATGAGCTGACAGAACCACGACTGTATACATTTAGTCTAGTACAATATGTTTCTCAAGAGGAAAGTTTTTCCTTAAGAGGGCATGACTTTTCCTTCAGTTGATGGATTATATGTCTGAGAAATCACAAGTTCCAGGAAGTGTGCAAGGGATTATGATACCCTGGTTAGCTGCTGGAATATCTTGCCCATAAGAACCCCTAGTACTTATTAACTATCTCTCTGCAGGTCAAGATGCCTAACTGCCATTCCAATCTTGTTACCCATTGCTATAATTATTATCATCTTGCTTTTGATGATTAAGTGTTGCCAGATAGTCCCTGCTATTCTGTAATCCTATCAGACCCAGTTGTTATCAAGAAGGCTGGTCCTATAATAGCATCTTTTTTGTTTAGCCCATAGAGGATAGGCATTAATGAGTTTCCCAACAATGCTGGTCTTCCCTCCAAGACCCATTGAACCACGTCCACTTCTCTGAGTCTTCTGATGTCTTTTCCACAGTCTACATGACATTTCTGGCATTTCTATTCATTTAATATGGACCATCATTTTTTTTTTCAAAAACCAACTCAAATTCATACTAGAACTACCTCTCCTGGCACTGACCAGGGTACAGTAGCTCTACATCAACGAAGTCTTTCTTATCCAACTTTCCATCCCATCCCTCTAGATCTAGTACTCTCAGGATCCACCACCAGAACACTTCCCTCATAATTTGCAGTTATATGTTAGCCAACTACTGTAAGTCCTTAGCATATATCCTTATATTCCTTAAGTAAGGCCAGCAGTTCTCCATTTGAATCATGCTAAAATTTGACCCCTGTTATGGGGGTCTGGTTACCGCAGGGGCTTAAGGGCAGACACTGAAGAGAGCAAGCATAATTTTTTAAGGCACCTGATTCTGTGGTGATTCTACATAGTCTTCAAGAAAGAAAGAATTTCCATCTTCCAGCAAGGGAGACAAGGGTCACATCTCCAGGACCCAAGAATTCAGGACATCTTGGATTTAGCTCAAGATTCTTCACTATTATCTATTATGATATCCCCATCCTATATCAGAATCTAACTCCTTTCATACCAGGAGCATGAATTTGGCAATGGAGACATGCTGAGGTTAAGAATTTACGCCAATCTTACAAAAAAGTCTGGGGTCAGATTTCCATATTTTCTGTCATCCAGTTGTAGGAGGTAACTGTCTCTAAATGCTCCCAGGTATACTGTCTGACTTACATTTTGCTTTAAATTTGTGATTAACCATCCTAGGCCTATTATTTTCCTTCTTCAAATCATCGATTCTATTTACTTATAGCAACCCAATTTCATAAGATTTCTTTCTTATTGATACATAGTATTTTACATATTAATGGGGTACATTTGACATTTTGTTACATGTATGGAATGTGTAATGATCAAGTCAGGGTATTTGGGGTATCCATCACCTTGAGTATTTATTATTTCTATGTGTTGGGAACATTTCAAGTTCTTTCTTCTAGCTACTTTGAAATATACAATACATTGTTGTTAACTATAGTCACCCTACTCTGCTATCAAATTTTAGAACATATTCCTTCTATCTAACTATATGTTTGGTCCCATTGACTACCCTCTCTTCACTATACCGACCCCCCACCACCAACAAACCCTTTCCAGCCTCTGGTATCCATCATTCTACTCTCTGGTTCTACAAGATCAACTTTTTTAGCTCTCACATATGAATGAGAACATGTGAAATTTGTCTTTCTGTGTCTGGCTTATTTCACTTAACATAATGACCTCTAGTTTCACCCGTATTGCTGCAAATGATATGACTTCATCCTTTTTGATGGCTGAATGGTACTCAGTTGTGTATCTATAGCACATTTTGTTTATTCATTTGTCCATTGATAGGCACTTAGATTTATTTTGTATCTTTGCTATTGTGAATAATACTACAGTGAATACGCAAATGTAGCTATTTCTTTGATAAACTCATTTCCTTTCCTTTGAATAAATACCAAGCAGTGGGATTGCTGAATCATACGTTAGCTCTATTTTTAGCTTTTGAGGAAACTACATACTGTTTTCCATAATAGCTGTACTAATTTACATTCCCAGCAACAGTGTATAATAGTTCCCTTTACTCCACATCCTCACCAGCTTATGGTACTTTTTGTCTTTTTAATAATAGCTAGTCTAACTGGGGTAAGATGATAGCTCATTCTGGTTTTGATCTGAGTTTTCCTTATGATTAATGAGCAAATACTTTTTCTGTGTCTATTGAGATGATCAAATTGTTTTTGCTCTTCATTCTGTTGATGTCATGTATCACATTTATTGATTTGCATATGTGGAACCATCCTTACATCCCTGGGATAAATTCTACTTGATCATGGTGTATTATTTTTTTGATGTGTTGTTGGATTCAGTTGGAAAGTACTTTGTTGAGGATTTTTTGTCTGAGTCTTCTGATCCCTTTTCCACAGTCTTACATGACATCTATGGCATTTCTACTTCACTTAACATGTACAATCATTTTTTTCAAAACTCGTCTCAAAATTTATATTAAACCATTTCTCTTGGCACTGGCCAGGGGAGCATACTCCCAGTTCAACAAAGTGTTCATTGGGGCTATTGATCAGTAGTATCTTTTTTCGTTGCTGTGTCCTTGCTTGATTTTGGTATCAGGGTAATCCTGGACTCATAGAATGCGTTAGCTAGAATTCCATTTTCTTCAACTTTTTGGAATACTTTAAGGAGAACTCGTGTTAATTCTTCTTTGAATGTTTGGTAGAGTTTGGTAGTGAAGTCATCCATTTCTGGACTTTTTTTGTTGGTAGATTTCTTATTACTGATTTAATCTCATTATTTATTATTACTCTGTTTAGTTTATTTTTTTATTTCTCCTGATTCAACCTTGGTAAGTTGTCTATATCCAGGAATTTATCCATTTCCTCTAGGTTTTCTAGTTTGTTAGTGTATAGTTGTTTATAATACTCTCTTATGATCTTTTGTATGTCTGTGGTATCAGTTTAATGGCTCTTTTTTTCCTTTTTTATTTTGTTCAGGTCTTCTCTCTTTCTTATTCTTGGTAATTCCAGTAAATGATTTCTTGATTTTGCTTACCATTTCAAAAAGCAACTTTTCTTTTTGTTGATCCTTTGCATTTTTTTATTCTCTATTTCATTTATTTCCGCTCTGTTCTTTATAATTTCTTTGTTTTTACTAATTGTGGGTTGTTTTTTTGTTGCTTTTCTAATTTCTTGAGGTATGTCATTAAATTGTTTACTTACAATCTTTCTACTTTTTTGATGTAGGCATTTATTGCTATAGAATTCTAACTTAGCACTGCTTTTGATGAATCACATAGGCTTTGGGACATTGTGTTTTCATTTTGCTTGTTACAGGAATGTTTTTTTTATTTTCTCCTTAATTTCTTCCTTGACTCAATTGTAATTCAGGAGCATGTTGTTTAATTTTCATGTATTTGTAAAATTTCCGAAGTTCCTCTTTTTATTGATTTTTAGTTTTATTCCATTGTGCTCTGAGAATATACTTGATATGATTTTTATTATTAAAAGTTTATTCAGACTGGATTTGTGGCCCAGTATATGGTCTACCTGTAGAATATTTCATGTGTATATTAGAAGAATGTTTATTCTATAGCTGTTGGATGAAATGTTCTGTAAATGTCTGTTAAGTCTCTTTGGTCTAAAGTGCAGTTTAAATCCCCATGTTTCTTTGTTAATTTTTTGTCTAGATGATCTATCTGTCTAATGGTTAGAGTGAGGTGGTGAAAACCCCAACTGTTATTATATTGAAGTCTATCTCTATATTTAGATCTAATAATCTTTGCTTTATATATCAGGATGCTCTGACATTGGGTGCATGTATGTTTAGAATTATCTCCTTTTGTTGAATTGATCCCTTTATGATTATGTAATGTTTTTTGTATATTTCTTTTTTTTGTATTTGTCTTTTTTTGTTTTACTGTTTGACTTAAAGTCTGTTTTGTGTGATATTTGTATAGATACTTGTATAGATACTTCTGCTTACTTTTGCTTTCCATTTGCATTCTTCATCTCTTTATTTTTAGTTTATATGTGTCTTTACAGTTGAGATGAATTTCTTGTAGGCAGCATATATTTGGGTCACCTTTTTAATCTGTTCTTCCAGTCTATATCTCTTAAGAGGAAAGTTAAATCTATTTACATTTTGCATTATTATTGATATATGAGAGTGTATTGCTATCAGTTTACTACTTGATTTGTGATTGTTTTCTATATCTTTTGTTCCTTTCTTTTTCTATTATTATCATTATAGTTTGGTGGTACACATAGTGGTAACATTGGAGTTTTTTCTTTTCCTTATTTGTGTGTTTGCTGTGCCCATTGTTTTTATATTTTCATGTGTTTTCATGACGGTAATTCTTATATTTTCACTTCCAGCTATGGTACTCCCTTAAGTCCTTTCTTATAGGACCAGTCTATTAATAGTCGTGATGAATTCTCCCAGCTTTTGCTTATCTGGGAAAGACTTTATTTTTCCTTCATTTATGAAGGATAATTTTCTTGGGTATAGTATCTTTGATTGAGAGTATTTTTTTTCTTTTAGTATTTTATATATTTTATATATATCATCCCGTTTTCTCCTGGCCTGTAAGATTTCTGCTGAGAAGTCTGCTGTTAGTCTTATGAAGTTTCTTTTGTAGGTGACTAGACACTTCTCTCTTGCTGTTTTTAGATTTCCTATAGGTGACTAGAAACTTTTCTCTTGCTGTTTTAGATATTTCTCTTTGTCTTTTACTTTTGACAATTTGATTATAATATGCCATGGAATAGACTATTTTGAATTATTATATCTATTTGGGAATCTTTCAGCCTTCTGTGTCCAAATGTCTAAATGTCTCACTAGACTTGAGAATTTTTCACCTATCATTTTGTTAAAAAGTCTTTTTAACCCTTTCATTTTCTCTTTGCCTTGAGGCACATCAAAAATTCAAATATTTAGTTACTTTATGGTGTCCCATATGTCATGATTGCTTTGCTCATTTTTTTTTTCTTAAAAGAAAATTTGTCTAACTTGGTTATTTCAAAATATTCATCTTCAAGTTTTGAAATTCTTCTGCTTGATCTAGTCTATTATTGAACCAGTAGTGTAGTCTCTGTATGATCTTTTTGGCTGTTAGCAATGTCAGTGGTGTCTTGTGATTTCTTTGGTGGCTTACGGTATAGTTGCTACTGGAGGCTCTAGTGAAGTTTTGCTGGGGATTGAGATGCCAGTTTGTTGGCCTCAGTGGTGGCAGTGGTGGTCTGAGCATGCCTGCCCTTGGGGCCCAGAGTGTTGTACACTGGTACCAGTGTTAGCAGTTTCAGGCAGGCCAATTCTTGGGCCTTTAGGTTACTCGCTAGGATGTCTGGAATGGTATTGGTGAGTCCAGTAGATAGATGTGTTCTCAAGCCCCTGGATCTGATGTTCATGATGACAGTAACAGTAGTGGGGATAACCCTCTGTGACCCAAGTGGTCCGTGATGGTGTTGGTGGTGGCTACAATTGGTTGCGTGGGCTTGTTTCCTTGTTTAAGGAATTCACCCTTCCCAAACTTCCATCCATACTTTCTATAAAGGTAGGGGGTGTATTAGGCAATAGCCTTTGCCAGACCCCTAGGGAGATAAGGGAATGAAATATAAAAGAGGAACTTACTTTCCTCATCCCTCCAGATAAGGACAATACTTATCCCTCCCAGTTGTTCCCTAGGGACATAAAGGAATGGAATACAAGATGGGAACTTGCATTCCTCATCCCTCCTGATAAGGACATCTGGAGTTGCAGATGTGACCAAGGCAGGGGTCCCAGGAACTAGCTGTTTGACAAGAATTCATTACAGCCGCTGTTCTGGCTCAGTCACTCTACTCCCTTCCCCTGGAAAAACCCCTGTAAAACCCAAAGCTTCCCCTCCCTCTGGGTGGAGGCTCTTTTTGGCCCCACCCATCTGTCCCCACATGTTCAAATAAACAGCATTTTGCTACACCTGAGGCTTTGTGTGTCTCCCTCGCAGCTCCAGACCTAACAATTAGCAAGTGCAGGAACAAGTGGCACTCGGCTTCCAGAGGACCACATGGTGCCTCAGACCAGGGGCTATGTCTGGCCTGCAGAAAGGTTTTGCTGGAGCTG